>JAKWBI020000586.1:0-29674 GCA_022664585.2 Zalerion maritima
GCAGCATCCAGAGCAGCATCCAGAGCAGCATCCAGAGCAGCATCCAGAGCAGCATCCAGAGCAGCATCCAGAGCAGCATCCAGAGCAGCCTACGGAACCAGCGCATTCCAGTCTTGCTCCCACGGAGCCATTGACCACGCCGGGTGCCAGCACCAGGAGCGTTCTCAAGCCATGGCCTATCCCAGACTGGATGGGCTGGAAGGGCCCCAACATCGACCCTGTGACCCTAAGGCTCGAGTCCTCGACTTTGCGGCGCGATATAGAAGAAGACCTGCGTGCCGAGATGCCCCCCCCGGAGCATATGGCGGGCCCTAACGTTCCGAGGCCCAAGAAGGAGCCCACGGTGGAGACCATAACGGATGCGGAGGTGGAAGAAGCACTGGACAGGATTGTCTATCGAGACTACACCCACGTCTACTGGCTGCCCTTCGCCCCCGAGGATCCCGACGACCGCCCGCTCCTGGAGCACAACGGCGACGTCTCGCTCTCCTACGGCCCCGACGCCGAAGGCCGCACCTGCCTCTCCGAAGTCAAGGATTCGGACGGCGTCAAGATCGACCCCATGATGATTCCCGTCCTCCGCGCCGTCGGCACGGGCGAGGCGATCAGCCACTACGTCGTCTCGCGCGAGTGGACCGCCGGGCTGGAGCGGATAACGCCGCCGCTGGGCGAGGGGGTGTCCGACGTGCGCTTCGACGAGCACCTGCGGGAGATCGAGGAGCCCCTGCGGCCCAGCCGGCGGGACGTCGCGGACGCGCTGGAGGCGTGCCACGGGATCCAGCGGGAGTACCGCGAGTGGGTGCGCGTCCTGGAGGCGGAGGTGGAGATGGCCAGGGCGCAGAGGCAGAGGGAGGAGTGGAACTACCGCGGCGCGTGCTACGACGGGCTCGCCAGGGCGGGGGCGCTGGGCGCGACCGGGGAGGCCGGGGAGGCCGCGGCGAGGAACATGAAGGAGGAGGAGGAGGAGGAGGAGAAGATCCTGAAGGAGTGGCTCCACTTCCCCGTCCCGGGGAACACGAACCTGAGGGCCGACCAGCCGTGGGCGGTCGGCACCTTCCAGCAGGCCGCGATGGCGCAGGGAAGGCTCCGCAGGGGCCAGCACGGGAGGGACTGGGCCGAGGTGTTCCGCAAGCTGCACAAGGCCTTCTGCCCGCACCTCGAGGAGGGGGGGTCCGGGGCGTACTGGTACGCCGGGAGGCCCGAGGACAACGTCGTGGCTCGCTCTCCCCCAGGGGACCACCGGGAGGGGCAGCGGGACGAGAGGAACAAGGAGAATAAGAAGAAGAAGGAGCACGGGCCGAGAAGGAAGACATTCCAGGACTGGGTGGTGGAGGCGAGGGAGAAGTACGAGGAGGACAAGACGTGGAGGATCTGCAAGTATATCAACGGGATCGTGATGGACGCCGTGCAGCTGCACGAGACGGCGCCGTGGGACGTGCAGTGCCTGGAGGAGGCGCTGATGGCGGTCCAGAAAAGCACTGCGCGCATCAGGAACGGCACCATGAACATCAGGGAGCAAGGTTTGCTGGATGGGAGCGGGATGAGGAACAATGTGGAGTACTGGAGGGGAGATCTCATGAGATGGCCCGATCCGAGTACTCGGGGTGAAGAGGAGCACGAGCACGAGCACGAGCACGAGCACGAGCACGAGCACGAGCACGAGCACGAGCACGAGAATGAGCACGAGAATGAGCACGAGAATGAGCACGAGAATGAGCACGAGAATGAGCACGAGAATGAGCAAGAGCAGGAGCAAGAGAATGAGCTTGAGCTCGAGCAGGAGAATGAGTTTGAGCCCGAGTAGGAGCATGAGCATGAGCATGAGCACGAGCAGGGATGAGGACTGAGGAATGAGGATATCAGAGACAGACAGCGAGCTTTTGTTTTGCTTTTGCTTTTGTTTTTGTTTTTTTATTCATGACACTGGCAAGTTCAGTCCTCCTCCAGGCTTCCATCCACACCAATTCCTCCCTACCAGTGGATTCACACGAGCTACGAACGGCAGGAGGACGAACAGCGAGGATTCCTGTTTTGTTATTTTCTTTCGATTGTATTAGTTATTAGTCACACAGCATCAGATAGAGAAAAGAACCTCGAAGTCATCGAGCTATCGTCGAGAGCAGGAAGCTGAATGAACGCGATGGTTTGTCCAGCTTTCCCAAGTGGCAACCCCCCTCTCCCATCAGACTTCATGCAGTTCCGACAAGGAGGCCAGAGCCTGAGCCTGGGTCTAATGATGGGGATGAATAGAAATATGACGAATATGATCAGGGGATATTGACAAACATGTCAGACGTACAGTACGAATATATGTATTGAGATGGACGTCGATACTGAACGTTTGAGCGTTTTGCTTAACGTTCCCGGGTGCTTTTTACATCAATAGTTAGTCCCGGTAATGTTTCTTTTCTTTCCCTCCCGTCTAGTGCAAATATAGTCATCACTAACCCAATATTGTATTTTTTTTTACAAGTCGCCCGAGTTGAAATAGTGGCACGACAGATGGTTCTACTTCATTTCTTCTTTAGTTTATCGTATTACTTATCGGTCACATGGCAATGGATACGTGGGAAGGGGTGTGTGTGGCTAATAGTATAAAAATTCAATGCTAATTTCTTGCTTAATGGAGTTTTGTGTTACTCTGCGATATTAAGAGTCACGTCTCACGTTGATATCATGGCGGTACTTTTAGCATCGCTTCCAATCAAACTTCTAAAATATACACATTATAACTCCATTTTTGCGCTGCCCGACGCGGTTGCATACACTGCTAAGTTATCAGTCAATCCCAATCCCCCGCACAGAATGGCAGCTCTCTATGTAGAACTCTTGGTCCAGCAGTGCAAACGAGGTTGTCGACAGCATTTCCACCCGTCCGATGTCGCACCCCATGCCGAACAAAAAGCTGTCCAGCCGGTGAAGTGTAGAAAAATGGAGGCAAGACGAACAGATTCCAGCCCACGCCCAGTGCCCGACACACAGCGACATCGTCGAGTTTATAATTCTCCCGTCCCCTGCCATATTATCTCCCAACTGCGCCAAATCTAACCGCAAACAAGGGATACAGGTACCTCGTTCAGCAGGATTGATCTCGACTGCAGCCGACGCACTGCAGTTCTGGCTTGGTGGTAAAACCACATACGGATAGCAGTACTGTTATTAGCATTGGTACTAGGGGAATTTCATGCATGATGTGGCGTCGATCACCCGCAGCAGGTCTTTGGGACAGGTTGGGGGGGGGGCAAACTTAGCCCCACATCGGGTTAGTATACAACGCTCGGATCACCGTCTCCAGCCAAGTCCCAACGAATGTGTTCGAGACGGCGACGGCGACATCTTCTGCGTCTTTATTCGCTTAGGGCATCTTGGCCTTTTAACCCGCCCGCGACAATCCGGGCAGTTTTCGCGTACCCCCTCCCATCCTGTTTTCGCCGGCCGGGAAGATTAAGCTCGACAACACACAGAAAGCGTGTGGGGTGACTGACAATCACACTGTTTGGATGGGTTGATGGCAATTTTTCATTTTCTTGTGCCCGGTTTCTCTTTCCTGGCGTCGCCGGCCGGCGGTGAGGCGTCAAGCTTGGGACTTGGATTGGATGTTCTCTGTGGGGAATCCTCTCGTCATTGCAGCTATCATTCATCCATCCATCCATCCATCCATCCATGAGGTTTATCGTCAGAACGAGTAGGTTTGTTTGTTCAAAGTTTACGTACGCCTAAGTGTTGCCTAGGATAGTACTGTGTAAGCAGTAAGCCGCAGCAGCCGTGCCCCCATCCCACCCTGGGTAGCTACCTGTAAGACCCCACACCACAAACCCAGCCTTGCTTATCTACCAGGACAGGTTTGGGTTGGACATGTGAGCAAAAAGAAGCCATAGGAGAAATGAAGAGTACTCAAAGAAAATAAGGTGCTCGTAATAACTAAAAGGATTTACACAAAATGGGTGAACTGTCTTATAAGCTTGGAGGGAGAAATAGAAGAGCTAATTGAAGACCTCCATACCAGTCCTGACAAGAAAAATCGAAAAAATTGTCCAAGGTGTAGTAAAATATGAGCCCGAAAAACACCAAACCCACTGATGATGCACCCTTAGGGGGGCCCGTTAAACTGTCTGGGTACGAGCTCCCACCTCATTATTAAGCTCTTTCCAGCCCGAGTTCGCGTGTCTGGGCCCAATTTCCCACCATGTATGCTAATAAATGTTGTGTATACGTGTGCGCGTTTCCTACCGAACATCTTATCCCAAACCCTAGTATCGATTCAAGCCCCCTATGAGCTCTTCTTCTTGGGAAGACCCTTTTCACGGCGAGCAGCGACATCGCCCTCGGCCAGCCACCTGCTGGCCTTGACGAGCTGGATGACGTTCAGGACCTGCTTGAGGGCCATGACGGGGAAGGACACGCCCGCTAGGACCCAGGGAACCAAGCTATCCATCTTGTTAGCACGGGCGAGCTCGAGGGCCCCCGCGCTGTAGGGGGTGGCGAAAAGCTGGCTCAGGACGGACAGGTTCGCCTGCGCGCCGTGCTGGATCTCGGACCCGGCATCTCCGACGGTCTCCAGGAGCTGGGGGGACAGGAGGGGGGAGCTGAAGGACAGGAGGTAGAGAGCGATGAAGAAGAGCTCGTTCAGAGCGCATGTGATGAACAAGACGTTCTGTAGATGGAACAAGCAAATGGGTTAGCAGGTGGAATGTAACAGGGAACAAGCAACCAGGTTTTATCTTGCGTAACTTCGGGGATAGCTTGCGCGGCTACGAACCTTGTTAGTGTAGTAGAGGTTGAGGAGCCAAGAACGGCTCTTGTCCACGTTCTTGTGGCTCGTATCATTGCCACCCATGACTAGGGTGGCATACATGTGCATGTAGTGGCTTGCTAGGTCGACGGAGATGAGGCCCTGGAAGACGATGGCCCAGCGAGGGAAGGCGGAGGAGAGGAAGACGAGGAGGCATGCGGTGGTGCATCGATCGGTAACCATATCCAGGACAGCCCCAAACCTGGTGCTTTGGTCAAAGTATCGAGCTGCGATGCCGTCTAAGGCATCCAGGAGGCACGACACACTGTACAACACGGAACATGTCCGTGGATGGAGAGGCATATAGTAGAGCGAGGCAATGGCAAGAACGATGCGGCCGTAGCCTAGGAAGAAAGAGTAATTCGGACACGGTCAGCAAAATTGATTTCACGTAGTGGATAGAATAGTCTATGGGAGAGTATTTACCAATCACGTTCGGCCAGAAGAGGAATATGTTCTCTTTCGGCTCGCTTTCTGACGTCTCTGAGGGTGCTGGTGCATGAGCAACACCGTTGCCGTTTGGCTTTCCATTCATCACAACCTGTTCTGCGGCTGCTTCCGCCTCTGCTGCCTGTCGCCTTGTTCGCACACCTGCCATTGCGGGCTGTATTGGTAGATCGGCCTTCGTTGAGGAATTTTATAGGTCAAAAAGGTTTGAATTGGGGTGATGTAGTCCAAGCCGGAGCTTCCGGATTCAAAGAGTCGCAATGGGCTTGGACAGCTGCCGTGCAGGTCGAGTCGTGTGCAGGAAACGCGAGTAGCTGATGTTGCTTCTGTAGTACAAAAGAAGAGAATGCGCGCTTCGAGGTAGGTTGGAAGGTCGTAGGAGCCGCAAAAAATTAGAACTTGGGGGGGAACAGGGAAGGGTTGCAACTGAATATTAGGCAAGGTGAGGCAGTGTCTGCGTTGTCGAGAAAATAACAAGGTGGGACCCGTCGACGTGGTCAAGAGTGAGAGTTGATGGCTGTGCTGTGTACCTTAGGAGTCTAGAAACACACAAACAAGGACTTATAACGTAATATTATCGGGAAAAGTGGAAAAGAAAGGATCAAGACGGTGAAGACCAGATTGAAGGTTCGACGAGATTGACAACACGCGATACTACGAAGAAGAAGAAGTAGCTGAACAGAATCGAATGAAGAGATATCGACTATCAATGAGCTGATAACGAGACCTCCCTCAGCAACTTTGAGCCAGAAAGGCAGCTAACTAGGGAAATTTCCACGGCACCGGGGACACGCGCTTATCCCTCATTGGGGGTCTTTGCATCAAACTACCCCCTGGGTGTGGCCTTAGTCAAAGGGGAACGTGAGTGAAAAGGAGTCCCTATTGCCTACCTACCGTGCGAAATCGGTTTGGCATAGCAAATAGTGACGTACTTGCACTGCTTGCTAATTTCAGCTCCCATTGCCAAGAGTCTGTCAAAATTAAAATTCTGTCGCCTGGTAGCCCCCATCGAGCATGCTACCTGGGCCTAACCATCAACATGTTGTGTCGGAGAGCCTCGTTGGATTTCCATATGTAGTATGCACCTCAATACCTGTCCAACATCTGCCACAGGCTCAGTATGTCTATTTATCTATGATGAGTCGATACGAGTCACCCCGTATTTCTTGGCACAATTATTCATTCCACCGCCCTTCTAAAGTATACCCAAAATGAACCAACTCCAGCACGTCAACTTCATCTTTACCGACCATCAATAATTAAAACCAACGAAGGCAGAGCCTACTCCCAAATTTCCACCCTGAGTTCTTTTCCGTGTAGACCTACGCTATTCTAACTATTGCTAGTTCGAACACGAGCGATGCAATGCACCTCTGCATTGGACCAGCCAAGCCAGTCAGCCCAGTGAGGCACATTGATGATGGTACGATTGAAGTGAAATTCACCAGTAGGAGCCTATACCTCTTCCTCGCAGATATGCCGGTCCTGGTCCCACAACCGGATTTTTGGGGACTTCTAGAAGTCATCTAGCTGCTTGACCTGTTGGCATGTTGGTTTCTCCTCACCGACTCACCGGACAATCGGTTCCGACAATGGGGACAGACTCGGAGCGGACAGGTAGGGGAGTGTTTGACAGGATTGAAGCTGCATCTCATGCAGAACGCAGACTCATCATGAAAGAAGCCTTGATTGTGGGATGTGCGCATATGCTGCCAGACAGGTAGGACAGGTGGAGGACGAGCCGCTCTTGCAGCGGGCGAACAGGCCAGACACTTTCACTGGATGCACTGTACATACATACTCAAGTACGTACCTAGGATCTTCCTGTGGCTACCAGCCTGTGCGAGAGACAACCAATGCCGTTAGCAAAATAGCAGGGGAAAATAGTATTCGGTTGCTGGCTTTCGTACGAGACTCGGATGCAATGGCCATCGGAGCTGGCGGCTCACTCCCCCGACGCGTCCCAACCTTGCCAGTATCAACCTCTGGGATGGCACTATTATGTGTCTATGCAGCTCTAGTAGTATACTACTACTGCTATTAGTCTAGCACCTTGTCAGCCTAGATGGGGCAATAGACATTTCCCTCTTGGGAGTGATACAAGGTGGACAACTATTTTTATTTTTATTTTTTTTAGATGCCAGTGTCAAAAACCATGTCTCCTTTGCCGTCCCATTTTCCAAATCACCAATACCCGACCCTCCCGGCGAGCATACGTACGTACACACGGCACATGTAATATAAGGTGCTCGCAAAGGGGGAGAAAAAGCAAAGAAGTGCTACCATGGCTAACTCTTCGGCGGTGGAGGCGGCCGGGCGGAAGGCCATTCCCATCATCCATGCCGCAGGCCAAGCCAACAGGGGACAATGTTTTTTCCTTCCCTTTATTGCATTTATCTGGACGGAGTCCCCACAGTCCTTGAGCAGAAGGAGGAGAGGAGAGGAGAGAGTTTGGCATTTTCCCAATACAATTCAAGGATAGGGAGGCGTTTACTTAGCGGCAATACTTTCTACTTTATAGATATTTGTAAAAAGAGCGACGGGCAGCGACCCGGGAGTGGCGAGCATCATGTTACGGAGATCCCGTATTCCTGAACCAGGCTGAATGCAAGAACACCGCAAAAGGTGGGGTCTATCTAGGGCAGGTTTGACAAGCCAGTTAAAACATGCAGAACCACTTCCGTCCGACAAGACCGCAGGGGATGGGCTATGAGGACGAGCGGTTGCGGGCGCCGGCGATGGACCATATATTGTTCATTGCTGCTCCTCGGCAGAACTACAGCACAAGAAAAGTGACGAGCGTACTTGGCTGAGAGCCCGGTAGCGTTGGCATCTGCTGATATCTGACGAGCCCCATCCGTCAAGCTGGCACTGGTGCATATGAAGTTTCCCGACTCTTGGGACCGCCGGTCGGTCTGGCCAAGTGGTCGAGAGACACAGGACACCAGATCGTCCAGACGAAGTTCAAATAGCGAACAAGCGACATGCCGAGAGAAGGTGAAAATTTTGAATGATTGACCCGAGGAAGAGAGCATCAGGAGCATGCAGATGCAGAATGGATGTGTATGGTAGTACAAAGAGTCCCATGTCGCATGTGAGAAATGGTCGTTATTGGTGGGAGACAGGTACTAGATGGAGAGTTGTAAGTGTCCCCTATGCGACCTGCAAATGGATGCTGCAATGCAGAGCTTTGCAGCTTTTTGCTAGGATTAAGAAGCTGATGAGAAGAGACGATCCAATTGAGAGGACAGCTCGAGCCGCCTGGAGCACCCAAGATATATCCCGACGGCCAGGGACAGCCCACAAATATCTTCCCTGCCCTGCCTCTCGGCTACTTCCTCCTGCGCCTGAAAATGTACAGCAGCATCCACAACATCCAATGCCTCGATACCTGCCGGCCTTGGCGTGAGCTTGTCCGTAGTTGCTCCGCTCAAGCCTCGAAAGCGAGGACGGCAAGTCTGGCCCAGGAGGACCTATGTATTTCTAGCCCCATTAGGCACCTTCCTCGGGCTCTTTCCTGGACGATTGGGGACATTTCATAAGTTAGATTATGCTTCCTGCATTGTAATCACATATACCATCCAAAGCGTCCCAAGCGTCCCAGGCGTCTATACAGGTACTCCTTGTATACATGTACCTCCACAGTTGGCAGGAAGCAAACCTGCCAGGGGAAGGACCGGACCAGCAAGAGTAACATATCGGTCGAGGGAAGAACTGCATCCACACACACATACATATGCACCCTTGCGTCGAATTTTGTATATCCACAAAATTTCCTTTTTCTGTGGCATCAACTTCCAAGAACAACGCAGGATCATGCGCTTGAGGGCAGAAAAAAAAAGTTCAGAGTCAAAGAGACAAGGCTTACATGTACATTGATACAGTATTTTTGAAGGTGATTCAGCCTCCTTTTGCGGTACCTATCCACTCCCACCCTCTTCCGATGTCACCACACGAATCCCTGCCATCCCCAAGATTTCCCCTCCATAAAACCAACCATACCTCCCGGCTGTCTCGCCGGCTGTGAACGCGCGCCTCAAAGACTTCAAAAGCTTCTGATTTCCTTCCCTCCCTTCTCCAATTCCCTTTCCCCTCCCACCCTGACATTCTGGGGCAGCAATTTCAAACTTCGCGAGCCAACTGGTGAGTCGATTCTGAGACTCTTTCCCCAACATTTTGTCCCGCTCGTGGCTGTTTGTGTCCCTTCACCGCTACCCATTAGCATTCCATCCATCTAAAAGCCTAACTTTGTGTGCTGTGTGCCACCGCTTTCTGTACCTCCTACCAACCCAGACCTCCGTCCAAGACCTCCGTCCAAGACCCCGTCCCACGATCAAAGTCTAAGAACCTACATAGTCCAGGACCCCAACTCACCTTTGTTAACTTCCCCGCCTTTCTCTCTCTCTCCTAGCAGTCCCTGTTTCTCTGCTTCACGCTTGTACGCCATACCAAACTTCTACCCTACCACTTACGTATAAATACCGACTTGCAAGGCCCAGAACAATCGAGCTGCGAAACCCCGCGCGCCCTCCACAAACAACCAAGACCGCATCCGGTCTACTTCACACACCACCAGGCATAAATATATACTGTATCGTACCAATTGCTTTGAGGAGCCAACTAGCTGGTCGCATTTGCAGTCAAGTCGAACGAATAATTCACCATGGCAGACACCCGACACCCAACACTCACGTCAACTTTCGCCACCCGCGCGACGATGGGCGTTGACACCCACCCCCTGACATCGTACCTGCTGCGACTGATGGACCTCAAAGCTTCAAACCTTTGCTTGTCCGCTGATGTTTCAAATGCTCGCGAGCTCCTACTTGTCGCCGACAAGGTCGGCCCCGCCATCGTCGTCCTCAAGACCCACTACGATCTTATTGCCGGATGGGACTTCCACCCACAAACTGGAACCGGTGCAAAGCTCGTCACACTCGCACGTAAGCACGGCTTCCTGATTTTTGAGGACCGCAAGTTTGGCGATATTGGCTCCACCGTCCAACAACAATACGTTGGTGGCTCCGCGCGCGTTGTCGAGTGGGCGCACATCACCAATGTAAACATGATACCCGGTCCTACTATTGTCACTGCGCTGGCAGAGGCTGCGGCCAAGTGGAAGGAACGCATCAACTACGAGGTCAAGACCTCAGTGTCAGCTGGCTTTTCCTACCCGGAAGATGGCGAGGGAACAGAGGAGGGGGGCTGTGTTAACCCGCGTACTGATGTAAACACCTCCAATCATCTCCGAGATGCTGATGAACGAAAGGGAAGCATCGTCTCCATCACAACTGTAACCCAGAGCTTTGAGCCCGCCGACAGCCCACGTCTTAGCAAGACTACTTTGAGGGATGGTGATGAGGTGTATCTAGGCATAGAAGAAGCTCCTACAGACCGTGGCCTTCTCATCCTAGCCCAAATGTCAAGCGCTGGAAACTTAATGAATGCCGAATACACCAATGCTTGCCTGGACACGGCAAGGAAAAACAAGGGATTTGTGATGGGCTTTGTCGCCCAGCAATCCCTCAACGGCGAGCCAGAGGACAACTTTATCACCATGACCCCTGGATGCCAGCTCCCACCAGAAGACGAGCCTACTGAGAACGGCATCAATGGCGACGGACTAGGCCAGCAGTACAAGACGCCCGAGAAGCTCATTGTCGGAAGTGGCTGTGACATCATCATTGTAGGGCGGGGTATCCTCAAGGCCGACAACCCACAGCTAGAAGCTGAACGGTACAGGAAAGCTGCTTGGAAGGCATACACCACGCGTATGAACTGAGTTGGGGAAAGCACAGACCGTGCTGCCAAGACATCGTGTCCGAGAAGGGGATACGAAATGGCAATTAGTTTTTCGACCTCCCGGGGGTGTTTTGACACTTCAGACATCATCACATCTAGTTATGCATAATTTTTGGGACCGGGGCGCCGTTTCTTCGGATAATACCCTCGAGGTTTGTGGATTGCACAGCATTAACAGCACTGGTACCTATCGCAAAGAATGGATTTCGGGGGTATAACTGAGCTCCACAGCGTTTGTAGAAAGGGGTTGGGGATATTTCACTCTCGGTTCACAATTGAGATTTAATCTGGTGTTGCTTTTGCAAGGGCGGCTAAAAGGTCTTGTGGGCCACGTACGTTGGCATTAGCTCACGGAACTCACATTTGAAGAAATATTAACAATAGGGCATATCATTTTTCACAAGTTCAACACAAAAAGTTGGCCATCATATAGACTTTCTATCCGTTGTGCTTTCTGCCCTCTGCGGTGTGTGGGGTACCTTGATTTCTTTTGTCATTTCTCATGCCCGTCGTCAATATATATGCAAATGGTGTTCAAGCATACCCTACCCCTATTCACCTTCGCGATCCAAAACCAATATGGTAAATACATACATATGAATAAATCAAAAACTCCATCAAATCAAAACTCCAAGCTTATTGCCGAGCCCGGTACTGTTGGGTAGGCTTGCCTCTATATGGCTAGCATCTAAGATGCGTATAGTAGGCCCGGGCTTATATATGTATGTGCTAATGTCACTCAAACAAACACCTTTAGCCAATATGCGGGGGTGAACCTTGGCATACCTTATATACAGCCAAAAAAAAAAGAGAAGAGAGAGAGATCCTTCTCTCTATATGAATGTCGTCCAGGGGTATCATAACATTGCCCATGTGGCTCTTCTTTTCCATAGGACCCGTCCTGTCTATAGTGGGATTAGAGAATTAGGCTTCGGCTTCGCTGTATTCTCCCGCGCTGATTGCCTTGCGGTACATCTTGCGATGGGCTTCTAGGAACATGAACGTGCAGATCGTTTGCCTGGAAAGATAGTGTTAGCCACGACTGTCCCAAGTTTGATATCCCAGCGGAGTTTGTGATAGTAGGGCTTGCTTACGGTCCTAATCTGAGGAAACTCGGCACCCATCCCCTGAAGACCCACGCGGGTCCTTCCTTCTTCGTGATGTCCATGATAAGCCCCGTGATGCTGCTGCTGCCTCCACTGCCGCCTTTGCTGGCGCTCATGACCCTCGTCTTGATAACATCAACGGGACTCGTGACGGTGGCCGCAACAACGCCAGCCAAGAAACTGGCAGAGAAATGTGTCGTGAGGCCATCACCCAGGGGCGTCCACCCTAGTATCATCTTCTTGAACACATCGTACGAAGCCAATTGACTCGCCGTCATGATTGCCGCGCGCACGGAATTGGGTCCCACACCGCGGAACCACGATATCAGACCGCCCTCCTCGCGCGTCATCCGTAACATGCCATCTATGGCGTGCTTGTAGTTGCGACGTCTTTCTGGTGGTAGAGCGGCATCCCCTTGCATGCGGACGTTCACGATGTCTGCTGCATTTCCTGATACTCCGCCAATGGCTCCCGACATGGATGCCAGACCCACGAGTGTCAGGCCAGAGGGCGATGCACCATTGTTCTTTTGGATCATTCGGGTTTTGAGTTCTTCGTAGACGCCGAAGCGGACGGTGCTGTACGTGAGCTGGCGGAGAAGGGAGGCGGAAAGGCCGTTGTAGAGGCCAGAGAGGCCGGAGGAGGAACGTAGTATGGACATTATAGTCCCGGACATTGATGTAGGCGCTGTCGGGGCGCGGGTTTGAAGGCGGACCTTCACTATTCGTGGGGAGGCAAGGATGTTAGTGGTGGATTGCGATGTGCGATCGAGTCGAACATAAAGACTCGACTCGAGGAGGGACTTATTCGAAACGGACCTAGATCTAAAGGATGGGTGACGCATGCCGCCATACTACTCGCGCTTCCGCCGAACCAGAAGGGATATCGTACCCTGTCGTGGGACTTCTGCGCAACTTTAGACTGCGCGGCCTTCTCGGCGCCTGACTCGGCTGGTGAAGGCATTCCTTTCGCGTTTGTGAGTGGAATATGCCCAATGGCTTTTTCCTTTGTTTTTTTGCCCTTCTTCCCGTTTCACCCAGATCGAATAGTCCCCCCACAATTCAGACATGCGTCACTATCGTAAAGTGGGTTTCGACTTCAGCAATACCGGAACTGTGAGATACGGATACCAGGTCAGATGCAGTTGTAAACCTTGGAATATATGATATATATAATGGGAAGAAATTATGAGACGAACCGAGTCATGAAAAAGGTGTATACATACATATAAATAATGAAAAAAGACTTTTGCAGCTACCCAAGTCGAGCGTGCTTTTTTATGCAGACCGTTAATGTGAGATATTCCACCACAACCTCAGGCTTTTCCAGAAAAAAAGGGAGAAAAAAATGGTGGCCTCGGAATGCTTTTAAACCAGAGGGCGGTGGATAATGCACGTGATGGTTGGTGGTATGAAAAGAAAAAAGAAAAAGAAAAAGATACCTGAGTCTACTAGATGTTTTTCGTTTTTAACGCACATGAATAGTACCTAATAATCTATTAAGAAAGGGAAGGTACATAGGAATGAAGAAAATCGCCCAGCCCGTTCCAGTACTTTGTCCCTGCGTCAGCTCAGCTTTCCAGGCTTGGTCGCCCTTTCCCCAAGTGAGGGCCGTAGTAAAGTGCTTTTTGATCGACCAACCCCCCCTCCTGCCAGATAGAGACAGCAAAGATCCCCCGCCTATTGGCTTCTATTGGACCCTGCAACTCCACTGTGCTCCACTGCTACCGCACGAACCAGACGAAAGCTTTGGTGGGGCTCAGCGGGAGCATCCCTTCGCGAGCTCCATCGACCCCAATTGACCGGCAGAAAATTTGCCGGCACATGGGCTCATATGTCCGATATACAGGCCACCACAAACGCCCCATACAAGCCAGCACAAGTCAGATGCAATACGGAACGTAAACCTAGACTGCCCCATCCGAAGTCCCCCAAGATCGTGGCCTGACACTTATCTCCTTACCTTGTTACCCCGGCTTTTCCTTTCCCCGCACGCTGTTGCTGTGATTCCTAACCAATTCGAGCTTGAGAGAACCACGAGGGAGTGGGGTCGGCCGGTTCTTGGCCTGATTTATATACATTTTTTTTTACTGATCTCGCTTTTCTCCAATTCTATCTATCGGAAGAGAGAGAGAGAGCGTGGCTTTATAAAGGGAGGAAAGGAAATCTCTCATATATAACTCAGATTGCTGCTTTTCTCTCTCTCCTTGAGACCTTGAACCCCGCTAAGAGAGACAAGAAAAAGTGATCACGACTTTTAACACTGCCAGCCTATGAGCCAGGCCAAGACTAGTCGAAGCCGAACCATTGAGACAAGCCAAGTATATAAAAGCAGCGATGACTAGAGCGACACTATCAAGGTTACCGGCTTGCCTAGGAACCGGCGGCTGGCTGGCGCGTGCTATGCCACTTGCGTTCCGGGGTTCTCTTAACCTCGGAGCCCGGTGTAGTAGTGTCGCGACTGCTATAGTCGCTCACCAGCAATACCATGCTATCCGAGCGAGGAGGTTATGCTCCTCCTCCGCGGGAGGAGGTAAGTCAAGTCGCTACGACACCACATTCTTCCAAAGACGACCACGATGTTGATCCGACGCACACTCGACCTCGTCTCTCATCCATACTGACATGAACCCCTAGTCAATCCCCGTCCCCAAGCCCCTCCTCCATCAGTAACAATAGACAACCAAACCTACGCCACAGACTCCTGGTTCAACATCCCACCCAATGTCCTCTCAGCGACAAGCCGCCAACTACACCTCCAGCAGGACCATCCCGTAGCAATAACGCGGCAGATCCTAGAACGTGTTTTCCCCAAACCCAAATTCACCACATACAACACCCACCCCCCCGTAGTCAGCACGTACCAAAACTTCGACTCTCTCGGCTTTCCCGCGGACCACCCTGGACGTAGCAAGAGCGACACATACTACATCTCCCGCTCCACCCTCCTGCGCACCCACACCTCGGCCCACCAGAAGCAGACCTTCGCCTTCTCCAACGATGCGAGCCCGGGGTACCTCATCAGCGCGGACGTCTACAGGAGGGACGAGATAGACCGCTGCCACTACCCCGTGTTCCACCAGATGGAAGGCGCGCTGACGTGGGACCGAAGAACCGTTGCCGGCGGCGATTTGGCCGGTGCCGTGTGGAAGGACCTAGAAGCCCTGCCGAAGCACGACATCCACGTCGGAGATTCGAACCCGGCGTTTCATCCCAAGAGAAACCCGCTGCAGATAGGGCACCACACTCCCTCGGAGGCAGAAGCCGTGGCCGCGCACCTAAAGAAAAGCCTCGAGGCAATGGCCGTGGAGATAATCACCCGCGCCAGGGAAGCGGCAGTGGCGTCCGGAATCTCCCCGCAGGACGCAGAGCAGGAGGAACCTTTGCGAGTCCGGTGGGTGGAGGCCTACTTCCCCTTCACCACCCCGTCTTGGGAGCTGGAGGTCTTCTACGGCGGCGACTGGCTCGAGGTTTTGGGGTGCGGCGTAGTGAAGCAGTCCCTCCTGGTAGACGCGGGGACCCCCTGCCGCGTGGGCTGGGCCTTCGGCATCGGCCTCGAGCGCATCGCGATGCTCCTCTTCAACATACCAGACATCCGCCTCTTCTGGTCCAGGGACGAGAGGTTCCTCTCCCAGTTCGCCGGCCTCTCCGCGGCGGTGGACAAGGCGGACTTCTCCGGCCTGCGCCGGTTCCAACCCTTTTCTCGCTTCCCCGAGTGCTACAAGGACGTCTCCTTCTGGCTGCGCTCCGTTTCCGCCGCCGGAGGAAACACCCACGGGGTCGGCGCCGACGACTTCCACGAGAACGACATCATGGAGATAGTCAGGGAAGTGGCGGGCGACGACGTGGAGGACGTCAGGCTGGTGGACGAGTTCACCCACCCCCGGACGGGGAGGAAGAGTCTTTGCTACAGGGTCAATTACAGGAGCCTGGAACGGACAATGACGAACGAGGAGGTTAATGCGATGCACGAGAGGGTGAGGGAGAAGCTGGTGGATCGGTTTAGGGTTGAGTTGCGCTGAGGGGAGGGGAGGGAAGGGGAGGCATGGATGCTTTGGTTCGCCAGAGAGAGAGAGAGAGAGAGAGAGAGAGAGAGAGAGAGAGAGAGAGAAAGAAACTTTAGCTTGATCCGACCACGCATCACATCGGAATAGAAATCATACGGGCAAAAAATAGCGAAGCCTAGGAAACCGAGCTTGTTAAAAGGGGAGACCACTTCCCTAGCCGCATCACCTGTGTACATGAATGGACGTGTGGCAGTTCGCCCTTTCTCGCCTGCACCTGCAACATAGAGGAGATTGTATTTATATGAGCCAGACAGAGCCAATCAACAACAGCCAGTCGAGGCATCTCCCCAGGGGGGAACCCCGAGACAGAAACAGAGTCAGTGCAATAAGGGTATCATTCGTATTCGCCCATGACCTAAGCCCGTAGAGAGGTAAGGGGGGTAGACGTGGCCGTACACACATATTTCATGTCTGAAAGCCTGAAATAACGCTCCTATAGCATCCCCACCGAGGTTGTCCGGACCTCCAGGGTCTGCCGACTACTCACCTTTCGTCCCTGTATATGGATTTCAGTCTTGATGACTTCCCGAACTTGAGTTCTCCTCTCGCCCCACGAGACTAGGGATTATTGGCGTATCTCGTCCCTGTCTGCACCACATATTCTCTCTCGCCTCAAGATGCCTTTCAGAAGACATATGCTACTCGTACAACCTCGCGCCGTTTCTTCAATTTTCTATAAAAACCCCGGAACCCATCCCGAACGCCGAATGCTAAATCCAGTCCCGGTATGTCCGAGACTAAAACGCCCCGAGTGCAAAAAATGAGGTGCACCCCGCTCAAAATCCCACCTTGTCTTCCGTGAAATAGTATGCGTGGTGTATGAGTTTTATCCCCAGCTCAATACGATACTCACTGTCCACCCAATGTTCATTAGTGCAGTGGAATTAATCATCCCCCCCAGTCCATCCTTTCTTCTCAAATCGCCCAGCTCACCACCCAGACTGACCAGACGACCCATAAGGCGTAGTGCTGTTGTACGGCGTGGTGGCATTACCACCACCCCATGCACTCTGGTTACCTCCGTTTCCGTAAGGCGTGGTAAAACCACCCTGGTTGTTGCCCCATGGGTCCGCCGAGTCGACATCCATGCCGGGACTCTTGCCGCCGTCGACGTTCTTTTCGTCCTCGAGGCCGAGCAGGAGGCTAGCAAACTTGCTCTGGAGGACCTTGATGCCCTCGTGGACGATCGCGTCCGGGTCCATGTTGCCGGCCGACTCGAGCTCGAAGTAGAACCTGCTGGGGGCGCCGTCGTAGTTGAAGGATTCGCCTTCCTGGGGGGGGTCTTCCCATTCGGCATACTTGCTCTTGGGCCTGTAGGATGGGGGAGAAAAGTCAGTAAGAGCCATCAGCAGTTACGTAGGGCGTGTTGGGGGGGGGGAGGGGGGGGGGAGATAATTGACTTACCATTCTTCCTCGGCGTTGTTTTCGTACCATAGGTCGAGATGGTGGAGCTTGTTGTGAGGATCGTACTCGAAGCCAACAGCTGAGGTAGGACACCACTTGGCATGTTCCTTGGCAATACCCTTCTTTGCGACACACCTGAGCCTGATCTCCTGACCCTGTCGCAGCTTGGCGATGAGCACGCCCTGGCCCTCGGGATCGGTTATGACGGGCAGGCCCAGGCCGTCGCTAACGGACTGCTCGGACTGCTCGGGAACAAGGTCGCGGGCGTACACCTTCATGGTGTCTTCGGTAGTGCACTTTGCGTTCAGGTGCAGGGTCACGGAGCACAGCTCGCAGTGCGCCTCGCAATCGCAATCGCGCGAGTAGTTGAGCTTCTCGACGTCGCGAGAGTTGAGGGGGATGAGGCCGAGGCGGTGGGCGAGGAACTCGTCGGCGCACACGCTAGTGTTCTCGGATACCTCGACCAAGTCGATGGCAATGGTGGGCACCTCGGCGAGAACGATGCGACGCACCGAGTTGGCAAAGGCGAGGTCGACGTCGGTGATTTCGAAGTTGACGTGCATTTGGTCGGCCTATTTGTGCAGGAAGGCTCAAAGGTTAATTGTGTTCTCTCCGGCAATTTGCATTTCTCCATCTTTTACACTCCGTGCCTTTGTTTCCAATCCATGTATCATCCTTAGGTATGGAGAGGGGATGGGAAAGAGAGGCAGCATGCAGAAAAGACTAGGAGAGAATGCGCACCTCTGAAATCTTGACGTTGGGGCCTCCCTCGCCGTCAATATTCATCGCATCCTCGTAATCCATTTGCGCGTTGTATATTTAGGGTCGCAGTAGAGCGGAGAGCAATGGCAGTGGTTTGAGATAGGATTGCTGTTGGTGGTTAGGTTGAGAGTGGTGAATAACAACTACGTGGTAGCGGTGATGTTGAGGTCGGAAGTTCAAAAATAATTCCTGCTTCAAAAAAAGAAGCGCTTGTAGTAGTGAAAGATGCCTATGCCTTCGGAAATAATACAGCGCACGGGCCACCTCTCTAGAGGCGCTTGGATCGATTCACCATGGCGTGGTGATAGAGGTGGGAAGTCTGCTGCTACCGCGATCAGTTATCGATACGCGCCGCTGGGAAGAATATGTGGACAGCCCTTGAGCTATACTGGCAGCGGGACTGATTGATATTTTTACAGAAAATTCTCCCCCTCCATATCCCATTGAAGGACATTCCCACATCCCACCCACCCGTAGGCACGCGACAGGACAAATCAGTGGTTTAATACCCCACCAGAGCTTTACACCCCAATTCAATATGCTTCGTCAAACAATTTCCACGTCTTCCAGAACAATTGGCTCTTACTTCCGAGTAGCAGCAGCCCAGACACCGGTCCGCACGGTACCGACACAGTTTCTGGCAGCAGCATCTACCACAGCACTCAGATCTTCCATTCTGCCGAGGATAGCAAGATGGTATAGCGACGAGGCAAAGGCACCTCCCGAGGAGGCAAACAAGGGTGAGAAGAAGGCAGCCGAAGCGAAGGAGGGAGAGGCTGCACCAAGCGATCCCAACGAGGCTTTGAAGAAGGATATAGAGACCAAGGCCAAGGAGGCTCTAGAGTGGAAGGTTGGTTCATTTCCTTCTACCCACAGGCACCGCGGAGGTTCAGCCCCCCATGCCGGGCCCTCGAAAGCAGATGCCTAGGGCGGGAAACCGCAGCTGACATGTTGGACTCTCTCCACACAGGACCGCTACCTCCGCTCCGTCGCCGATTTCCGCAACCTCCAGGACCGGCAGGCGCGGGAGATGAAATCCACGCGCGACTTTGCCATCCAAAAGTTCGCCAAGGACCTCGTGGACAGCGTGGACAACCTTGACCGCGCCCTCGTCATGGTCCCGGAAGAAAAGCTGAAGGCCGACGAGAACGCAGAGCATCTCAAGGACCTGGTCAACCTGTACGAGGGGATCAAGATGACGGAAACAATTCTCTTGCAGACCCTGCAGAAGCACGGGATGGAGAGGTACGATCCCCACGGAGCGGCTTTCAACCCCAATGAGCACGAGGCCACTTTCATGGCACCCCAGCCGGACAAGGAGCACAATACCGTTTTTCATACGCAGCAAAAGGGATTTAAGCTCCATGGAAGGGTGTTGAGGCCTGCCAAGGTCGGCGTGGTAAGGAATAAGTAAGGGAATGGAATGGGTTGAGGGAGCAGGCAAAGGAATGGGGCAAGGGGATGGATGTGGGTGATGAAGGGGGGAAGAAGATAAAATCCGGCATGACTGCATCTCTATGGCAAGTGCCACTGTATCATATTATCATCCTCTACTAATGGGCCTGATGGCGTTATGGGCTGGTTTTTGTTTGTGGGATCTCATCGACGTGTATACGCTCCTCTCATGATCATGATGATTTTGGTTGTTTATCCTGTTTATCCTTGCAACGAAAAAAGGCCTTTTTACCAAACGGCATCAGCCGTCCCATCGATATGGAGGCTGGTGGAGTATTAGTTTGCACGATATTCGTTCGTGGTTAGAGCGGCTAGTACAGGTTTGGGTCATCATATATACAGCGGACAAGGGCGGGAAGAAAACTTGTCACTGGTAAATAAAAACTCTGACCAAAAACAACTGACGTCGGTATTGTTCCGTCGCACTTTGCATCGTTTGGGTGGTGTCCTGCTGGTGCCGCGATATATAAAGTTCAGTTATGAAGGCATTCATCAACCACGGTGGACTAAGCGTTGACATCGCAAAAGAGGGTATTCGAAATTGGACAGACTATATTCCACATCGGCATTCTCGAGATCCTAGTACTTGGAGTATGCTTCATCTGATATCCCCCAGTTTCCGGAAAAGCAAGAAAGATTCGAAACATCCGGACACTCCAACACCTCGACCAGTTGCTACTCCTTCAAGCACTCGCCCATCACGCTCTTGCACCGCCGCTTCCACTCACTACTTGAATATCATCGTCGTTATGAGCAGCAGGCGACGACTGAGCGGCAGCACCCTCCTTGACAGCGGCAAGGGATGTGGGTTGAGCACCACTTGGATGGGCAAGCTTGCCGGCATCAGCAAAGCCGTACCAAGCGACGACGCAGACGCCCAGAATGCCGGCGACGCATGAGAAGACAAGAGCAATAATGCCCCTCGTGGTAAATCTAGTGCAATATCACATGTTAGCGCATGACGACCTATTTACTGCGAAGAAAAGCAGCGGGAGAAAACTTACCCGGCAGGCAGAGGATCGGCCGGAACATTCTGGCTAGAAAGATCCAAAAAGTCCTCACTTCCAGCGGCATTGCC
Source organism: Zalerion maritima (assembly GCA_022664585.2). NCBI lineage: Eukaryota > Fungi > Ascomycota > Sordariomycetes > Lulworthiales > Lulworthiaceae > Zalerion > Zalerion maritima. Next base: position 20,914 of record JAKWBI020000586.1, read on the forward strand.
GGTGGTAGAGATGCCCTGAGCGTCGCAAGCGGCCCTGTGGTCATCAGGAATAGTAATCAACTCCTGGAGCTCAAGGGGCGCCTCGATGAAAGTGGCCATGAGACCAGATACGACGTGCCATTCAATGTGACAATGGAAGACCCAGACGCCGGGATTGTCGGCTTTGAAGCGGACAACCATGTTGCCATCGGGCTGGATGACAAGGGTATCGCGTCTCATGGGTCTGTCCGGGAACTCGGCCGTCTCGGGGTCAAACTCACCAGCCTCCTCCTCTGAGCGGTAGATGGCCTGGAAGTGGTGGCCGTGGAGATGGAAAGGGTGACGACCGGGATCAAGATTGTTAATAACGATCTGGATGACTTCGTCCTTCTCGTAGACGAAGGGGTTTGTCCATGTGCCGTACACCTGGGCGTTCGTAGCAAGGTCACCCGCTGAGAGGGCGGTATACAGGGTTGGCACCTTCGGGATGGTGTAAGTGATGTTGTTGAACCAGGCACTGCAGCATATTATTAGCATCTGGAACAACATCCATCACGTTATATAGTTAACTCGAGGTGCTCACTAGTTGGCACCATCACCAAGGTTGTCCATGGCAACGTTGAGAGTGATTTCACGATCAGGTTCGGGAAGGAGCTCTTCCTCATCCTCAGGAATAAGGTTCATGTCATCAAAGTCGACAAACTCATCAACGAGCTCGGGCTCTGGGAAGCCAGCATCCTCGTCGTACGTGAGCCATCCGGTGACATTGTACTGCAGATCCTCTGGGTAGGCATCAAACAGTGTCTGCCAGCGGGTACAGGTCAGCCATCCATTCAAAATACAAGACTACAAACAGTGGATTGCCATTAGGAGCAGCGATAACTCACAGTGTCCATGCTGGCGACAAACGCATAGTTGGCATCAGTTTCGTTCTTCGTGGTCAAGAGGAAGCTGCAACGCTGAGCAGCAGAGAGATAAATCATCTCTGCCTCGGCCTTCTGGGTGTAGACACCATCCACCTCTACGATCTGGATTGTGTGGCCCTCGAACCAGATGTACTGGCCGGCGAAGGCACCGATGTTGACCATGCGCACAAAGTAGGTCGTGTTGGGTTCGACCTTGAGCTTGAAGTTCTGAGTCTCGTTGATGAGCGCTGCCTTGGGGATGGGCTCGGCCCCAGAGGGATTGACCCTGCTCATGAACCAGGGAATGAGAGCGGACATGTGGTCATGATACCAATCGGACACGCTGAGCACAATCTCCTCGTCGTAGTCATCCTGATACGGGTTGTCCGGGTCGTGGATAATGAGGGGGCCACGGAGACCGTCAGGGTATTGGCCATGAGTATGGGAGTGGTACCAGTAGGTACCTGCTTGTTGGATCTATAGCATTCATGTTAGGTTTTCATCTCCGCGAACACACTTATGCCGGCCGAAAGGAGAACTTGACTTACGGTAAAGTTGTACTTGAAGCTCGAGCCAGGAGGGATATCGCACTGGGTTACCATGGATGGGCCATCCATGTGATTATAACCCTTCATGTACAGCCCGTGGAAATGAAGACCTGTAGTCTCGTTTCCAAGATTGTTCTGGAGGTTGATGACAACCTGGTCGCCCACGTCGGCCTCAATGACAGGGATAGGCCATTGGTCATTGATGCCGATGACAGACTTCTCGAAGGCGCCGTCGGGATTCGCGGTTATCCATCCGACATTAAAGTCGTAGTTGACAGTCTTTGCGAGAGCACTTGCGATGAGGGATGAGACGAGGGCTGCCGGCGAAAGCCAGCGATGCGAAGAGGAAGCCATGGTCTCTGGTGTTGGAGAGGCCGAGTTGCTAGGCTGGGGATGCGGAGCACGAGCGATCCAACAGGTAGCAGAAGAGCAAGAAGAAAGAGTCGCAGGTCAACTTTGAAGCTCTCTGACGGGAGGGTCTACCGTCCTATTCAAAGATTCCAAATATGGAGCCGATCCAAGCAGTCGGGATCTTGGAGCTTGGTCAAGGCGAGGCCAACCAAGGGCCGAATTCGGGTGAAAGCGATCCCCAAGTGCAAGAATTCTCCCAAGTACCAAGTACAAGGAAGCTAGAGTCTCTGGGATGGTGGCGCTGTGGGTCCTTGCTGGGCAAGACACAATGACTTGACGTTGACCAAATTTTCTTATCAATCTTCCGTTTCTATTCCGCCTAGAGCGGTCGGAAAACTCCCCAAGCCCAATGGTGCGGGGAAGTCGGGTTATCAGATGGGGATCTTGATTTGATGGTGTGCCATGGCTGGAATTAGTTGGTCGGCTGTCGTGGCATGGGGCTTGAAGGTTTCAAAGCCACCTACCTCTTTCTCCTCACGAGGATTCTCAGGACGTGGCGAGGACCGAAGTTCTCTCGCCTGCTGCGTTGTGATTTAGGATAGCCGTTGATAGTTATGGATCGAGACTCGGGTGCAATTGCGATCTTTGGACGGAGAAGAAGCCGAGGGATAGACAGGGCGTGGGTGAGCCTGGGGGAGCCTGGGGATTGGATGGATCCACCGCTCGACTCTATGCGTCCCGGCAGACGTCTGCGAGAAATCTTGGTTCTTTCTCAGCGAGTATTAACGAGGGCAATTCTGATTACTTGGGAATTAGGGTAGTATTCCATCTGGGGTGCGGGAACGGGAGGCTTGGCTGCTTTCTTCAAGGAACACTACAGCATATGGCTGGAGTATTTGGGATCAGAGGAGACTGAAGCATCAACCGCCACACCAAAGCGCCAAGAATAATTTCTTGTGTGAAGGGATATCACGCAAAGACAAAGATCTGATAAGCAGTGGTGGAAGGACAACAAAGCTAAGCTTCGGGTAGATTCGGGTCGGTTGAAAAGCCTCATGGTCTTGGACGATGTCGTTCGAGGACTATCTCGATAATCAGCAACGAGGATCTATCCACTAGCTCCACACCACGCGGGTCGAAGAGCGTGGGAGCGTGGCGTTGGGCAGACAAAAGAAGGGGCCACTGGGCACCATGAAGCAGGAGAAGGACGACGGACGAGCCAGTGGAATTTCGGCAAGTAATCTGATAATCACTGATCCCGATTCGAAGCTATGGAGTTGCTTTTTACCCCTCATTGCCCTCTGCGTTGGGGGGGGGGGGTGGTGACTAGTAACTAGCCTTGCTAGCCGAATGAATGGCCGGGAGGCTTCTGAGGGGGCTGCATGGAGATTGATTATCCAGGATATTGCCAGCAATGATTTCTAGCCATCAAAGGTGATTGGGGAAACATGAAAATAAAGGCTTCTCGAGCTCGAGTATGGCGCTGAAAACCGACCATTTCAGGGCTTATTTGGTAATAATATTGCGTACCAGCTATTGATTTACAGGGGTCTGGAAATACGCCAAATTCTCTTAGCAAAATAACAAACAACACTCTGGAAAATGGTTCGCCTGAGACAGTGCAGTCTGGTGAGGTCCAAAGTCGTATGACACCACTGGGACGGTGTCGAGCTAGGCTTGGGGGAGGCGAATCCCGCCGTGATTTGAGCAACTAGCGCGCAGTCGTAAGGCAGGGGATGGTGAAATGTGTGAAAAAAAACTGATAAAAATGAAAATACTTGGCCGGCACACTGTTCCGTACACGCATGGGATTGAAAGACACAATGGGCTAACACTGCCAAGCGGTTGACAGAACAACTCGGGAAAAAATCCATACTTTTGACAATGCGGAAACACTATTGGAAGGAGTGAAAACCGTCTGGTGTTTTTTTTTTTCTTTTTTGTTCTGTCAACCGCCTGACTGGCTGAATGTTGTGGGAGTCGGGAGAATAATTTTCGGGTCTTGTCATTGGCCGGGAGATTTTGCAGATATGTATAACCTGCCGTGTGGCATGAAGGGTCCTGCCATTTAGTGTCCTACTATAACAACACCCCTGCGGTGTTCTTGGTTAGGCCACAGGCCATCCTCACTGGACAAGTGCCATCTGATAATTCACAATTCGGCTTGCTTCAAAACTATTGTGGCCGGAACTTGCCGAACCATTCTTTCTTTTTTCTTCTTTTTTTTCGCTTCTATCCACCTTCAATTTGTCCTCAGCAGAGTCGAGTCCCCGGGCAAAGCCGGGCTATGTTACTAGTTGATCATATTCATTAAGTTAGAGGTGCAACAAAGGTCGTAGATTTTTTTCTTTTTTTGTGGAGGTTTGTTTTTGTAGTTCCATGTACGTGTGCTAGCTGGGAATCAGGGTGCGTTAGCTTTGTCAGTGGGGTCTCACCGCAGCAGAGGATACTTGTTTCCGAACGGCATGTACGGGACACAACCTCCCACTGCATGGGGCTGGCTCAAACTTCGAGCTTTGAGCCGAAAAGGGACATCACATCCTCTCTTTTATCCTTCCCAAATCGAATCCACAAACTAAGGTATCTTATACAAAACCCAAGTCTCAGTTCTGAGTCCGCGATCGGAGGGAAGGCGCTCAGTACACAATACCATGAATAATGGTGTCTTTCTCTTCGCACCCACCTACCCCCGCATCATCTTCCGTTAGATTATCTGATCCAATGGCCGACAATTATCAGATGCACAGATAATCTCTCCCATTCTAGACTCCCATTCCTTAACCCATTCACATCCGCTGTCCTGAAGCCTGTCCCGATAAAGGACAGGACGATCCCCGTACCTTATTATTCTGGTATTTTGCGGCCCTCTATCGTCTCCCTTACTTTCCCAAGTCTTCGCTCGACTTTTCGTCCCGCCTTGTCAGGTTAGTCAAAGTAAAAAGAGGTATACCATTATCATCCCCTGAGCACTAGACAAGATGGCGCAAGATATCTTTGCCGTACCCGTTTTTTTCATCGTCTTTCGCGAGACTATCGAGACGGTCATTATTGTCTCCATCTTGCTGGCATGGCTCAAGCAAACTCTCGATGGACCTAACAAGGATCAAAAAGCTTACAAGGCCCTCACTCGCCAGGTAAGAAGTTCAATCAGACCTGGAATTTGTTGCATGCTTTCCTTGCTTAGTCGCTAAATATTCTGGGTGCTCGGTAGGTATGGCTAGGTACGGGGATCGGTCTGTTCATCTGCCTAGTCGTTGCTGGCGGCTTGATTGGTGCTTTCTACACCCTTGGATCCAACACTTGGGAGCAGCATGAGTACTACTATGAGGGTGCATTCGCGCTCTTCGCCTCCATCATCATCACCATCGTCGGTGCTGCTCTGCTCCGCGTTGGTAAGATGCAGGAGAAGTGGCGTCTCAAGCTAGCGAAGGCTCTCGAGTCTCCCGTTCAGACCAAGAAGAAGGGCTGCTTCAAACACTTCGCCGAAAAGTATGCCATGTTTGTTCTGCCTTTCGTCACCATCTTGCGTGAGGGCATCGAAGCAATCGTCTTCATCGCCGGGGTGTCCTTCTCGACTCCCGCAAAGGCAGTCCCACTTCCCGTGGTGGTTGGCCTGATCGCCGGCTGCATTGTTGGTTACATCCTGTACAAGTAAGAAATCCCCAAGCGTCCATACTATTCGCCGAAGCAACCAATGTCCGCGATGTTGTACGGCTAAAGAGCTGACATGAGACTGTTTTTTAGGGGCGGTGCTTCTACCAAGCTTCAGCTGTTCCTTGTTCTCTCCACCTGTCTTCTCTACCTTGTGGCCGCGGGTCTCTTCTCAAGAGCCATCTGGTACTTCGAAGAGGCCGAGTGGAACAAGGCCATTGGTGGTGAGGCGTCCGAGTTCGGCACCGGACCTGGCTCGTACGACATTTCCAAGAGTGTGTGGCATGTCAACTGCTGCAGCCCTAATTATAACGGAGGTGGCGGCTGGGGTATCTTCAATGCGCTTCTTGGCTGGACCAACTCGGCGACGTATGGCTCAGTCATCGGGTATAATGTGTATTGGATCGTGGTCATCCTCGGCTTCATCGCCATGAGGTACAAGGAGGTCAAGGGTCATTGGCCACTTAGGAAGGCCAAGGAGGCCCCAGCCGTTGCGGAATATTCCAGCAGCGGAAGCAGCAACGACCTTCCGTCAGATAGAGCAAAGGGCGCGAGCGTCGTTAGAGAGGAATTGAAGAGTTCATAGTGGTCTAGATGGGGGAAATTGGGAACTGCAAACGCTAGTGTGGATGGTTGAAGTCGATTGTACACGAGGATGGGGGTGTTTGAGTGGACTGGTAAAAGAAAGGAGTTCAGATCACATATGGCTACTGTCGGTTGTCCAGGGCTCGGTAATTTTCGAATACAAGAATTCTATTGATATATGTGGAGGTGTTTTGGAGTTGTTTCTGCTGTCTGCTGGTAGATGATATGATGTCATTGGATAAATAAGCGCCGCAAGCAAAAGTCTCACGTGCATTTGCCACGCTTCGGTAGTTCTTGCCCACTAGCAAGGAATGGAGCTGCCTGTGTCAGCCTCAATCCCACCTACTATAACTCTACTCGTCTCAATTCGGACGCCTGGTGCTTCCTCCCAGACATATTTTATTTTCAACATTGGGCCACATTCGATTAAGCAATCCAAACTCCCCTCGTTCGAACCACATGTCCCTAGACACTCTCGTCAATTCCTGCATCACATCGTCTGTAATGCCAGCACATCATGGACCAAGCAGCAAGCCCACCTGCCGATGAACCGGCAGAGGCATCTCAGCTGCCAAGTGTATCCGACATCGATCCCAAGGGAGACGTGATATTAGATGTTGTCTTTGAAACCTCCAAGGATACACTCAAGCTCGCCCGGAAAGAGGCCAAGTTTTCGAGGACGCCGGTTACAGAAAACCTGAAGCCGCGGACCCGGTTTGCCTACCGGGTGCAAATCAACATCCTCAGAAAACAGTCGAAATATTTTGACAGTCTCCTCGGAAACACCCAGTTCCAGGAGGCGAGGATAGTCACCGACAAGCTTTCAAAGCTGTCTCTAGCCAATGTTAAACCTGCCGAGGCCGACCCTAGCGAGCTACCGTGGGTCAGGATTGAAGACGACGATGAAGCTACCAGGGTGGCGGGACGGAACAGGGTCCTTGCGGATCTCTTGCGCATCTTACATGGCAAGGACATTGCCACGAAGCCGGTGAACATGTCCTTCGTCACGACGCTGGCGGTGCTGGCGGATAGGTTTGACTGTGCGGCGACGGTCTCGCGGTGTTTGTCTACCAAACTGAAGTTCAAGTGGCCTGCTACTCACCAGGCGAAGACGCCCAGAACAGAAGAAGGAGGGAGACTCTCGGAGGCTGCCGAAGGATTGCTACGGCAGAAGGTCCTCACGGCATGGCTCTTAGACCAGCCTCCGCGGATGGCGACTGCCACTCGGGAGCTTTTGATCCGCGGGTCTCGACAATGGAGTTTATTCAATGCGCCAGAAACGGACGACAAACCCATATGGTGGGATTTGCAAGATGATCTGGAGAGTTAGTGCTCTGAATTTTCAGAGATGGGTGGGTGTAATGTTCAAAGAATCCACTAACACCAGGTCAATAAATAGATGAGCTTCGGTCCAGGAGAGAGTGTATCATGAACACCATGTCCTCCATTCTTCGCCATTTCCTCACGCTATACACCTCTAGGGGAACGCAACAGTGCAAACTGGGCTACGACAGCAGCGCGGCGTGCGACTCGTACCAGCTAGGGGAAATGATCCGCTTCTTCACCAACAAGAACCTACTCCACCTCACTGACTTTGGACCCGCTTCGGCATACAACATTCCAGATTCCTGTCAGCTGAACGTTGAAGAGATGATAGCAACTCTGCGGCAGTTCCCGGGATACCAAATCGACAACCACCACACGAACTGCGGGCTGAGGATCAGGTTGATGCCGATTCTGGAGTACATACAAACTATGCTGTCGGCGAGCGCGGTGGCCATATCATCAACGGCGTGGAAGAAGGAGCGAAAGACTACCGCTTGGTCGGACGAAGTGAACGAATTTGAAGATGATAGGCACGATGGCGACGACGGCAAGCAAAAGACATTCAAGTTTACGAGATCGGTAGCCGGGGATCAGCGCCTCAGGTACGAAGGCGCCATGGCTGCCGAGAAGATGGCCAGGGAGCTTTTCACCGCCGAAGATTGGGATTGGACGCCGGATGATAACGTTTCGTCTTCAAGCTCGTTTCCTGGGGAGTTCAGGCCACTGGGATTCAAACAGGATAGAACAAGACGATAGAGAAATCGAGAACTAAAAATGGCGAGGGACCATCACATTGTCAAACTTGCCCTCTATTCTCGATGAGTTTCTCTTGGAGCTGCTCTCATTAGTGAACGATGCAGGGATCCATGGCGGTGTCTTCTTCGAGCAGGGACAAGGTACTTCCATCGCGAAGAGAGAAGAAATATAGCTGGATGACATTGTAACATGTTGCACTCAGGAGATGGAAGACACAAGGTGTTTATAATGTGTTTGATTAGTTTTCGGTCCAATTTTAGCTGTTTTCTATCCGGCCGTAGGATGATCCAACTACATTGGGTACTGATTACGTTGAGATACCGTCCGGAACTGAGGCGTCTTTCCACGGTTAGTCTCGTTCATCCTTCTTGCTCTGCTAGTGACCAGCCACTAGCAGCCCCCCTCGTCCAGATTAATGTTCCAACTTCCTCCTCACAACTCCAAAGGACTTCTTAATAGTACAGTAGAATGTATGTAACTTGATACAAAAAAAAACGAAAGAAAGGGTAGTGGGTATAAACTAAAAATCATCAAATAGAGAGAGAGAGAGAGAGATATATATATATATATATATATAGTCTCAAAGCGAAAGAACTTTGGGGGGGGGGGGGGGGGGGGGGGGGGGGGGGGGGGGGGGGGGGGGGGGGGGGGGGGGGGGGG
>JAKWBI020000587.1:0-29615 GCA_022664585.2 Zalerion maritima
GGAAATATATTATTTAAAATAATTATATTTATAAAGGGTATAAAAAACGGAATATTATATTTAATTTTATTATTTAATATTATTATTAAAAAGAATAATAGAAGTAGGTATAGGAGGTATTAAAAACCTGCCTAATTCATTAAAAGTAAAACCCTTAAAGGCCTAAAATACCGCTAAAGATTTTTAACCCTATTTTAACCCCCTTTTATAAAATTTCGCTCGATATTTTTTAAAAATTATTAAAAAAAGGGTATATTTATATTATATAGGCCAAATATAATTTAATAAAATAAATTAAAGGGCGATTATTATAAAAAACCACCGTAGGGTAAATGGCCAATTTCGTTTAATAAAATATAATTTATAGGTATAAAATATATGGGAAATTGGTAATTAATAAAGGACCAGAAAACCGAGGGTTTTTGGATAAATTTATAAAACGAATAAGCCTGGCTAAAATTACGGTATTGGTGTATAATTTATAATTATAAAGGGGAATAAAATACTATTATTTAAGCACCAGGGATGTATTATTAAAATTAAGCGGTAATTGGATTAATGCGTACTTAGGGGTATTAATGGTATAAAAAATTATAATAAATTAAGTTATAAAATTCTCCCTATACGCATTATTATACGGTTAAAAGATGGTTACTGTCAGATACGCCACTGCGTGTTCGATACGCCACTACTGCGTATCGACTGCGCCATTGCGTATTTACGGCGCCAATGCGTACTAAATACGCTATCGCGTATTTAATACGTCATGGCATAAGATACGTTATCGCGTATCTTATACGTAATAGGTACATTTATATATATAACTTATAGATGTGTACGGCGTAATAGGGGCAATAATAATACTATAAATAGCTTTCCCATACGCCCTTCCAATACACAACCATAATACTCATATAACCACCAGTTAATCTTATTATACCACCTTTATAAGTAACCTAATTTAACCTCTTATATTTAATAATTAAAAGTTTAATTAACTCCGCCAAATTATAATATACCTTCCTTAAAATCGATCATATAACTCCGTTAAATTACCCCTTTATTACCAATATAAGCAATATTATTTTAAACACTCCCTTTAAGTGGGAGACCTGGGATAAGCAGTTTCGCACCAGGGCCATCGATTCCGCCCTATGGTTTAATATCGACCCTTCTACGTAGGGCAAACCACTCCTTGATAACCCCCGTATGCCTAATTATAATAATTTCCTATAAGGGAATTTATAAAGGTTTACCCAAACCATTATAGGAAACCCAGTGGTATTTATTAAAACATTAACTGGCCTTTTTAACTTGTAAAATGACGCGCCTGTATATATTTTAATAAGCGATTATATTAAACCAGTTTCCAATTTTTTCGAACTTAGCCTAAAATATTAAAAGGCGTATCAGTTCCTTACCATGAGTTATAATTATAAGCGTATATATTATAAGGAATAAAAAAAGTTTATTCGAAAGCTTTGCGTATGGATTATAAAGATTATAATAGTACCCTATTAAAACGCCTATTATAATCCAAATAAATTCCTACGAATTTAGTACTTTAACCTTTGCAAATATATTAAGCTTAACGAAATACGTATAAAAGATATAATAAAAGACCTGTATTCCCAAACCATTGCACCATTAAGGTATTAACCAAAAAATTTCCTTATATAGCTTTAAAATTAAACCGATATTATAATAAAACTTATTAAACGGTAATATTTAATTATTATATAACCCTAAATATGGTTACGCGGCTTTATGGTTATTATACACTAAATTAAACCCTCGTGGGTTATATTTTACGAGCCGTTTTATTAATCCAGGGTTTTTAATAATACCCTTAAATACCTAATCGTAATAAACGATTTTAAAGACTAATTATTAAAAGAAAAGGCGGATAATAGGGGCCGTATAAGGAAAGGGGCCTTTTATTCGTAAGAAGGCCACAAGGGAGATAAGAAACGCGGACGAGACCCTTAGGGCAATATTGACGAGTCCTTTAGTAAAAAACGAGTAAAATCGAAGTTAAAATTAAAATAAAGCGACCGAGCGCCTGGTAAAAATAAATTATAATGTCCCTACCAGCGTTATTTTTGCAAACCCGAAAGGTGTTTATACCTTTACCCCGAGCGCCGTCCTTAAAAATAAAAGGGCTTACCAAAATTCCACGCCAATATTCGAAATTACCAATCCAAGTATAAAAAATAATTAACCACCCCTTTCCTTATTAAATGTATTAAAGAATTAAACGAAAATTAATTAATACGCCAAATGGCGGTTTATATGATGGGGGATAAAACGTAAAACACCGAGGAATATTCTTTTCGAAATTTAACCATCCTGGATTTAAGGGCTAATCTTAATATTTTTATTAATAAATTATATTTTTATAATTATTACCGCTTTATTTACGGTAATTATTTTTGGGCAGGGAACTTTAAGGTCCTTATTCGGGGATACAGAATTATATTTATTAAGGTATAAACCCCTGGCTTTACCTAATATATTGGCCGGATATTAATATTACCAAAAGCTACGCATTACCCCGGCTTTATATATAATATTATATTCCTTCGTAATTTGCGCATACGAGATTATTAATAGGATTAAAGCCCTGGTAACGATTACCTTAGGCGTCCTAATGGGACACTTATAATATAACTTTTCGATTAATATAGCCAGTTTATTTTGGAATATATACCCTTTTCCTATATACGCTTAGGCCTTATATAGGGTACCTTCCCTATATACCATAAGGTTTTAAAGAAAAAATAAAACTTATATATATTATATACCTTACGGAAACCATATACCCAAAAGGTATTTAAGTGGTACCTCCGTTTAAATTACCCAGGTCCCGAGCCACTTTAAAGATTAATTAACCATTTAATTGGCGTTAGGATTAAAGGGCCTATTATAATGAAATACTAATAATGCGCCATTAATAAAACCAAATAATAAATTTAACGACCCTAATAAGTATTAATTAAAGGGGCGGGTAAACGTATAACGCTAAATTTTTATAATTATATAAAGGGTTATAATAATAATATAAGTTTATTTTTTTTAACCAATAAATATACGGGAATATTTTGGGACTATTACTTTAAAAACCGCAAAAATAATACCCTAATATAGGTTTTAGAGAACTTTTTTAAAATATAGGTAACCCAGTATTAATTCCCTATTAAAATTATTAAATTAAATAATAAGATTATTATTTAATATTCCAGGGTTAAAAAAATGGTTAAAAAAAAGAACACCGTATTAAGGCTTTTACGCCATATATTTAAACGCAAAACGGGCTGGCAAAAAGGATGGGTGGACTGGTAAAGTAAAAAGCTCGAGTTATAAAAGGAAGTTTTCCTAAAAAACTTTGGCCCGAAATTATTAAATTAACCGTTTATTTTTTTAACCGTATTCCTATGTATAACCGCGAATGGCAAAGTCCATTTAAAAGGTTCCATAATAATAAGCCTTTAAATATACATTTTAAGGTTTACGGATATATTGCTTATATTATAACGACCATAACTTTTAAAAAGAAAGCCCGTCATTATAAATTAAATCCAAAAGCTTAAATCGGGTATTTTATAGGGTACTCCTTAACCAATTAATATTATATATGGATTCCTTTTTTTTATCGAATTATTATTACCCGAAATATTACCTTTAATAAGTTTATAATATATAATAAGAAGGCCCAAATATTAAAAAATAATCTCCGAGTCCTAAATATGGATAATATTTCCCAATTGGTTAATCGTATTATAATTAAATACCAAAAAACGGGAATTTAATCTTTTTTCCATAATGGTTTGGAAAAAGCCGATTGGCTTGATAACCCCGCTATAAAAGAATTATAAGGGGATTATAAAAATATTATTAGGGAAATATAAGGTGTTAAATTAATAGCCGTAATGAATAATTTAAATAAATATATAAAATTACGCTTTAAATTGTTTTTTATACCTCCCCAAATACCTTTAAGTTTAATGCTTACCGCCTCCTTTATAATCACCAAAAAGAATAATAAAGAATAATACGGTAAAAAGCTCCAGCCCTAGGAATATACATTTTTGGCGGGTATAAACGCATACCCAGTTATTTTAATTGGCGGCCAAGCCATAATATTAAGAGACCATTATTAAGCGATTAAATAAGGAGCTTTTATATTACCACCTAAAACCTAAATTCTTAAATAAGCGGATATTTGCGAAAAGATTAAATCCGAAATATTAATCCACAAAAGTATATCAAAATCTCCTTTACGGTTTTTCCGTAATTATTTTAAATATAATATAATAGAAGAATTTAAATAAGTAAAAAGGCTTTACCTTAAAAGCCACGGTATGGCGTATACTTGGGACCAAATTTTAATTATAAATATTCCATATTATGCGTAAATATTAAACTATATATGGGTATATATTTATAAGTTTACTTTTAATGGATATTTAATTAAATATAAAATACGCCTTATTATTAAAGGAGATTAAAAAGCGAAGTATTGTTTTAAAGAAATATATACCGCTATATTAATTATACGAAGTTTCCGTATAATTACCGTTATGGCCGCATATTATAATTTAAATATAATCCAGTATAATATAATTAACGCATTTACTTAAACCACGCTAAGCGAACCAGTCTATATATATATGGCGCCAAGGCATAAAACCCATGGTTATATTTTTAAACTTCAAAAGGCCATATATAGATTATATAAATTACCTAAATTATAGCAAAATACCTTTATTAAAAAACTTACCAAGCGAGGTTTCGAGCCTATTCCCGATAAACCTTATTATATAATTAAAAATGGACTAATAGTTTTTTATTATATAAATAATTTCGTATTAATATATTTAAAGGAAAGGAGGACCGAAGCTTTATAATTAGGTAAGGAATTAGGAAAGCGTTTCCCTTTTATTAAAGGAAACAACCTTAAATGGTTTTTAAGTATCGAGGTTATCCGCGATCGCAAAAAACGCCTAATTTGGCTTTCGTAGGCCATTTACGCTTAAAAAATTTATCGGTTGGCGAAATTAAACGGTAAGCCTATTATTTTAATAAAACTAGAATGGTTAATTCCCTATAAGGGAATTACCACTTTAATGTAAATCCGTAAATACCAGAAGAAGGTTAAATTATTAATATATATTACGATTATTACGCGCCCTAATATTATATATATAATGGTATAATTGGTCAGGTTTTTAATAAACCCAGGACCAGTATATTTTAAAGCGGCGGATTATATATTTAATTATTTTTTCCATAATTCCAATTAATATTTAAAGCTTGGTGGTATATACGATTTGGAAATATTTAATAATACCTCCTTTACCAATAATCTTTTAAACCATAAAAGTACCCAGGCGTATACCATTCGCTTATTCGGAGGCCTAATTATATGGCGCTTTAATAAATAAAACACGGTTACCACCTCCTTAATAAAAGCCAAATTATTAATACTTTCCCAGGTATTAAGGGAATCGATATATATTAATCGTATAATTAAAGAATTAGGGATTAAGCTTTTATCCGAAAGGATTTATATTTAATATAATAATATATAAACGATTCGTTTTATTATAAGGGAGTACGCCCGTTTTTTAACTTATTTCCGCTATATAAATATATATAATTATTGGTTAAGGTAAAAAATGGCCAAAAAAATATTAAATATAATATATATTCCGAGTGCAAAAATCCTTACGGATAGTTTTACCAAGCCCTTATAATAATGGTTGTTTCTTTTATTTAGGGAGAGGCTTGGGCTAATCCCAAGGCCTGGAAAATCCTCTATTAAAGAAAAGCCGAAATAGGCAGTTTACCATATAAGTTTTAAATAATAAGTTTTTTTATAGCCTATTTATATTTTAATCTTTCCATACTTTAAATCTTTTATATTTTAAATACCAATCGTTTTTATAATTTTACTATAAATAAGGTAATAATTAATTTATAATTCTCCTATAAGGAAATAATAAGGTTAATACGAGGGACCTATAAAATTATTAGCGAGGACTTTATAAATAAAGCTCCGCAATTTTTATTAAATAATCGTATTATAATATTTTAAAAAGATAGGAACCAATATAATAATTAAAAAATAAAATAAGCAATAATAAAAGCTAAAGTAAAGGCTGCTACGGCCATTATGGGTATATATTATTAGGTATAATAAAAACTAAAAATACACGAAAATATAAAAACTAATAGCTCTACGAGGCAGATTTAAGGTAACGGCGAAATAAATTATAAAACTAAAGGCGGCAAAGCTCTCGGTTCTCCTGTTTTAACTCCTTAAGCTCCTTTTTTATCTCCCTCCTCTCCTTTTTTAACTCCCTAACCTTTGCCTTTAAATCCTTAACCTTATCCGCGAGGGTGGCCATACAAAACTTAAAAAGGTTTAATTAGTCCTTTTTTACCAACACCGCCCCGCCAGCGGTGCGCTTCCTTTTTTTAATAAACGACGAGAAAATAAAGGCAGGCCTAATATTATTATTAGTGCTGGTAAAAGGGTCCTTTCTTTTTCCTGCCTAGGTCCCTAATACGGCACCCCATACGGTATTACTGTATATTTTAATATTATTAATATCGGCAGCCTAATCTCGGTTTTAAAGTATATTGCGGGCATATTATTAAATATACTTTAAATAATCCATTATAATACGGTTATAATTTTTATAAAAGGAGCATTTACCAATATTAATATAATTAACGCATTTAATAGCGCGTTTATTATTGGTGGTTTATTAATTATAAAGCACCAGGCCCGGTTTATTCTTATAGGCTTTTGCGATTATAAGATAATAAGTATATGGTGCCGTAAAGGGGCGGCCAATAATCAATACACGTTTTTGCTTAATAATAGGCATACCAAACAGACAATGGTCCTTTTTTTTAAGGATTTAAGGCAATATAAGTTAATTTTTAAATAATACTAAGGGTATTAATAAAAATACTTATAATTTTAACTTTTTTCCCTTTAAAAAAGGCAATACGCCTTTGCTCCCCCCTTCTTCTAAAACCTTTCCTACCATTATTAAAAACCTCCTCCCCCCATCCCCCAAAAACGCGACGGCGTGGTATTATAGGAGACTGGTCCCTTTTTTTAAAAAAAAGACCACCTCCGCCAGCTCCATTATTAAGCCCAGTAATAGTCTCCGGAAAAGGAAAAAACATATCCTTAATAATTACCTAAAATAAATCATCCAACTGGTTAATTAAACGGATTAATATAGGTTTAATAGGTTCCCAATAAAAACCTCCAAGGGCATTAATAAAGTACTAAAAAGGGTTATATACGTTTTAAAATATTGCTTCGGTTATTATAATAATAATAATTAAGGTAAATGGGTATCGTTAAATATTAATAAAAGTAAAAAGAACAGGTAATGGAATAATAAATTATTTTAAAAGATATTTAATTATTATTTAATATATTATTATAATAAAGTTATATTAATATTATAAAGGAGTTTTTATTATATAGGAAGAAACTGTGGGAGTTCTTAAAAAGGTATATACCTACAGGTATTCGGCCAATTAAAGCCCCATAATACACCAATTTTCTGCGAATCTCGAAGTAAGGTTATTGCAAAAATATATAACCGTTATAATATCCCTTATCACATACCTCCACAACTTCTTTATACTTATAAAACTATTATTATTTAATTCCCCTTTACTCCACCATTTAAGAAATACCAATATAGTACGGATAAAAAACCAGGAATTAAGGTAAATACCGATACGGTATATAATAACTGTTCATCTTTACACTGCAGTAGCAGTTTATATTAAGAATTATGGGAAAATAAAACTATTCCATTAAACCAGTGCCTGCCCCATATAACTTATTCCATCAAACACCCATAGGAACACTTCAAAAAGGCGCAAAAAGGCCACAATATACAGGACCTCATACATTAAAAAATATATGAATAAGCCTAAGAGGTCTTATTACAGGACCTTTTAAATAACCTAATTACTGTTCAATTATTTTACGAGGAGTATACTTATAAAACACAGGCAGTATACTAGTTGGAATACAAAATAGGGTAAATGGTAAGGGATTTTCTTCCCTATATTATACTTTTTTACCCCGGCCAGGGAGTATAAAATATAACAATGGTATGGTTTTTACCGGTTTCTCCCATACCTTTATTCCAAATGGAATTGCCCACCAATTACGGTTAAGCGACCAGCCTTATATATATATATATATGCCTAAAGGGGCGTATTAGATATGCCATTGCGTGTTCGATACGCCACTACTACGTATTAATTACGCCATTACGTATTTACGGCGCCAATGCGTATTAAATACGCTATCGCGTATCTAATACGTCATGGCGTAAAATACGTTATCGCGTATCTTATACGTAACAGGTACATTCATATATATGACTCATAAATGTGTACGGCGTAACAGGGGCAATAACAACGCTATAAATAACTTCCCCATACGCCCTTCCAGTACACAACCACAACACTCACATAACCACCAGTCAACCTCATTGTGCCACCTTTACAAGTGACCTAGTTTGACCTCTCATATCTGACAGTTACCCTTATTAAAATGGCGCTCCTTACCTGGAGAATAATTAATTAAAAAGGTAATATACCGTACGCGGATTTTTTGGCGAAAAGAAGCCGGGCAATAAAACGGAAAAAAACGGATTTGGCGAAGGCAGCCCGAATTTTATAACGGAATAAGGAAGCCAGGATTAAGTACGTGAATAAGAAAAATAGCGGGAAAATAAGGAAAATCTTATTGGAAAAAGGGGATTTAATATTATAATGGACACCAATTATAAGGGTTAAAAGTATAAAGGATAAGCAAAACCCTCGATGGATAAGGCCCTATATTATCTATAAGCTTTCGAATAAAGGAAAAACGGTATAGTTTAAAAAGCCTTATAAAGGAAGCCCTCCCTTTAAGCGTATAATCGAAAATAATAAGATTAAAAAGTTTATTTAAAAGAACGGATGGTGGAGTAAGCCGGCAGGAATTAATAATAATACTTAGAAAAAATGGGAACCTTATTTAAAATGGAATAATAAATTAGGAGAGGATTATATAGGATTAAATAATAAGGAAAATAATTTAAAAGGCTATATTAGGGATAATATATTAAAAATTTTGGTAAGGACCAACGCCGAACGGTAATATTTTATGGCAGCGATTAAAAGGAAAAAAATAATCCAGCCGAATATATTATTATAATATTACGGCCAAGAAAACCACGTAATATAAAAAAATTAAAAAATGAAAAGCCGGAATTGGGGAAAGTACCTTTTTTAAAAACGACGAAAAAAGTACGATTTTAAATCCCAATAATAATTACGGAAAAATTCGGTAATATTCTTTTTATAAAGGAATAAAGCTGTATAGTATTACGAGATTTTTAAAGGAATTATTATATAAAGAGAAATTCCCCTTTTTTTATATCCCCTCCCTTATATAATAATAAGCCCCAATTAGTTTAAAATTAAATATTATAAAAGAACCTAATAAAAACCATATACCTAAAGCTCCGTTCATAGCCCGAGGTATATATATATATATATATAAAAAACCACATTTCCTTATTTAAAAATCTGGAAGGGAATATTTTTACGCTTTCTTTTTTCCGTTCCTATACCATACCAAATGGCCTTATTTTAAATTATTTATAAATGGTAATTAAAAATAATTTCCCAATTTTAAAAAAAGGTCACCCGTTTAAATTTTAATTCGTTTATTTAATTTACGGAAAAAAAAGGGCGGGATTATAGCGGTGCCGGAGGTATCCCCCGCTGCATTTATACCAAAGACCGGCGCCCGGCGCAATTGCTTAAATAACTAGTTTAAAGCCTTAAAATAATCCTGTACAGGATTATATAAAAAGCCAGGAGGACCCCCGGGACTTATAAAACTTTTGGGAGGGCAATAAACTATAACGGTAAAAACTTGGTTATAAAAATACAACTACTATTTAATACATTATATTTTCCCCTAAATATTATATCTTCGTTTAGGAATAATCCTGTACAGGATTATTCCATATTTTTTGAAGTATTACCGCTCCTAAACAGGTAATTAAAGGTTTAACCAAACCAAACAGCTTGGTTTCAGACACCGACCATACAGCGAGGTTATCAGACCTACTCCCCGCTACAGGATCCCTATTTAAAGGGCCATACGTAAAAGTAAAAATTCCTTTATAAGAAAAACTTGATTTTTTATATTAAAGGACACCATTGAATAATCCTGTACAGTATAATTTTTATTTTAATAATAATAAAAGAATTAATCGCGGGACGAAAAAATTATGGTTTAATTTTGAAAAATTTATAATATCCCTTATTTTTTGTAAAAGCGTAAACCCTTATAATAAATAAAAGCCTAAAAGGCCGCCGCGCCACCATTATTATTTCCTTTAAAAGCTTTACCTTGGCCACCCCCTTAATTATAAGCGTTAAAAAAACCAAACCCTTATACCGATTATATAAAAGGCCTAATTAGGCCGGGAACATTTTTAACCCTCAAATTTAAAATATTTATAATCTTTAAAAAATTAGGGCCGCCGAGAATAATTTTAAAATAATCCTCCCAATATTTAATATTCTACTCTTATATTATATCGTTAAATAATTTTTTAATACGGAACTTTTTATAGGGGGTATAATTATTATAGGAAAAATCGAAGTCCAAAATTAATATATATATTTTTAAGGCCTTTATTTTCGGTTATATAAACCTTGCCAAACCAAAGGTAATTATTATATTTATTCCCGGTATACTTACAAACGGAAATATATTTAAAAAAGGGGAATATATAATAAATAAAAATATTAGGTTTTTAGCCTTAAAAATAATTCGCCCACCCGGAGGTATAATATTTATAAGGGTTTTTATTTACCATACCCTTAAATTATACGGCCAATATTTATTAATAATAGAAATAAAAAAAGGAATATAAACCATTTATAATTTACCCCAAAAAGCCTTTATATAGGATGGAAATAATAATAGGCCGATTAACCCTCCTATATAATACAGGGGCCAGGCTGGTGGTTTTAAAAAGGGTTTTAAATATATCCAGATTAATATATATAACCATATAAATATAATTTAAAAAAGGGTCCCTAAACAGGCCAAATTAGAAATAATAAAGGATATTTTAAAAAAGTAATAATAATTAATCCTGTTTATCCTTAAGAGATAAAAATAAAAAGGGTATAAAGGTGGAATAAACCTTATAAACAAAATTGAAAACCGGCTTAAACCGGGTCCTTTTAATAAGGCTTAAAAATAGCCTCGGCGGAAGAATATTAAGTTGGAAAGCCTAAACGGTATTATACCTAAAAGGTATTTTAATTTTAAAAACCGCAATTATACGCTGGGGTGGTTAATTTAGGGGGATTAAATTAAAGGAAAAAATAAAAGAGGATCTTTTAAATAAACCCTGGGAAAAAAGGCCCGGGCTGGTTTATTATATAAGGCTAAATTAATAAAAGGTATAAGGCGATAGGGGAAAAAAAGGAAGCCGAATAAAGCCGTTAAAACCAGTGGTTAGGTTTTAAAGCACCCGATCGATATGGCCTTGCGGCCTAGCCGGCGAAGGAAAAGGAGCAGGAATAATTACCAGGAAAATTAAAATTAAATAATTTTATATAAAATTAATAATTTAAAAAGAATATACCTGGAGAAAGGCTTCGGGTAATAATAAAAATGGTATTAATTAAAAGGGCCGCCTAATTATAAATAAAACGCTTAATAATCCGAGTACGGCTTTTTATAATATAAGCCCCGGGCCCTTTTATAAAAGGAGAAAAAATGCGAGGGCAAGGGAAAGCGAAGGTTATATAATAAGGTGTAGGAAAAAAAGAAAATTGGCTTATAGGTATAATAGGTTTGGAAAAATTAAAAGGCCTATTGGCCATTGGTAAACGCCGAATAAAAGCCAAAAGATTAGGAAGCCCCTTATAAGCCTCCTTATTATTACTTTGGTTTAAATGGGATATATTTTAAAAGGATTAGGGAATAAATTAAAAAAAAGGGGTAATAAAAAAAGCGAGTGTTTTAAGGGAAAAAGGGCTCGGAGAAAGGGAAAAAAGCGAGGAATATATAAAAAGAAAAATATTATAGGGAAAAAAAAAGCACCGATAAAAAGTATATAGGAGGAAGGATTATTAAAGGTATAAAAGGAAAAAAAGGGAGAAAAGTTAGGACAAAAATACTTATATGGTTATTCGATTAAAAATAGGAGGCCCGTTAATAATTATAAAAATTATAGGAGTTATAAGGGTAATAAGGCAAAAGGGTAATAATAGGAATACTTAAAAAAACACTTATTTACTTAAAAAAATACCACCGTTTATTTAAAACCCGCCAATATATTTAAACCTTATAAGTATAAATACCCCTTTTTTTCCCCCCATATTTCCTCGATTTTTTCTAATTATACCATTTCCCAGCCTTAAATCTTTATAATATAATCCTGCTTAATTTATTCTTTATTTTAATTTAATTCCTTATTTTTAAATTCCCTTGCCCTTTAAAAGCTTATATTACCCTTAGCCTAACCCCCGGTATTTAATACCTTTTTAACCCTTTTAATTTAAAAACTCTAATTTAAACATACCTTTTATTTTTTATTATTACCTAATAAAGTAAAAAAGCCCTAAGCAATATTATTTTAATAATGGGAAATTATACTTTTAAAGGGTTAAGGTTAAAGAACGAAATTAATATTTAAATACCTGGATATTAATCGGAGTTTTTATTTAAATTATCCCGAAAGGTGATTTTTTATATAAAAGCCCTCGTTAAACCTTAATATTTATATAAAAACCAGGCCCGCTAGGGAGGGTTAATCCCCTCGTATATTTTATACGTGGATAACCCAAAGCTTAAAGAAATTGCCCAAAGGAATATAAGCGTAATTATTAGGGATATATTTAATCCTATTAACTGTTATAAAAACGACCGCTTTTATTAACGGCTCCAAAGGCCCATTACCATTAAAGCGTTTTTTATAAATATTTAGGCATATATATATAATATTGTTAAATTATTAAAATACGATTAACCTTTTTTCCATTAATAATTAATTACTTATAAGGATTACCTCGAAATATATAACGGGGTAAATAATATTAAATTTACGATTACGGATTTTAAACCTTTAAGGGGGCCTAAGAATATACCAATTATTAAAGATTAGGCGGCCCTTATAATTCCCCTATAATACCCGTTTTTTAAGAATTACGATTTGCTTAATATAATAAAGGCAGGGGTTAACCTTATAATAAAAGGGTAAAAAGACCCGCGAATAATTTTTATTTAAAATTACCATAAGGGTATAATACTTATTATATTTATACCAAAAAATATAAAAAAGAATTTTAAAAATATATATAAGAGGCTTGTACGAGGTTTTCGGCAATATTTTAAAATAAAACCAATAGGGGTATATTTAAAAAGTACGGCTTTTAATCTAAGGTCCTTTTTATAATAATTATTTTTATATAAATTAGCCCCTTTTACTAATCTTAGTACCTTATAATATTAAAAACGCTTAGGATTATAATTTATAAGTAAAAAATAACGTGGATTTATACGCGAATAAAAAGGGAGGTTTACGCTAATAAAAAGGCCCTTATATTTTAGGAATTAAAGAATAATGGAAAAAGGCTATAATACCGCCTCCGAAAGTTAAAATTAAGTATAGGGGAAAAAGGGAAAAGGAACCATATATTATATTCCTTCGGGCCACCGCCTAATAATTATATAAGGCACTTTATAAATTAGGTAAAGGTGTTTTATATAAATTATTTAAGGTTTATAATAGGCCTTAATTTATTAAGGAATCTCCTTAAAATAGGGTGGTTATAAGGGGAAATTGGCATTATTACCCGGTACAAGGTCTTTTTATATATAATAATGGGAGGTAATAATCCCCAGGGCTATTTGGTTTATAATAAGGAGTGGTAAAGCCTAAACACGAATATAAATATTACCGGAATACGTTCCTATATGTTTAATATTTATATAGGCCTTAGGCCTCCTTTAATACGCCTTAAGCTCCTTAATATTAGGGTAAATTTTACAACTTATAAGGGGGTAAACCCGTTTAACTTTTATACGGAAAACCAGGAGGATATAATAAAGTTAAAATCGGGAAATAATATAAATTCGGACTTTATTTTTATAATTAATCCTGTATATTAAAGGCGAAGGGGCCAGGTGGCCTTAAAAAAAAAAAAGGGTAACGACCGCCCTTATAAATCTCCTAAGGGAAAATATATATTACCGGGATAAAAGCCTAATTCGTTAAAATTATTTAAGCTACTATTACGCACCCCTTCCCTTTTTTTTATACCCTTTATACGCTTTATTATACGCGTATCCCCTATTAATTATTAATCGTTACCCTTATTCCCACCCTTAAAAATAACCTTATTTTTCCCACGCGTAATTTTTACCCCTAAATAATTATTATAACCCTAATTCCCCTTATATATTAATTAATACTGGTGGGTATATAAAGAATAATCTAGGCCGCTTTTTAATATTAAGGTAAATAATAATTTCGAAATATTTAAAGAAAAGATTATTAAAAAGCCCTTACGCCGTTTATTAATAAAAAGGAGGGCCTACCGGCCAAAAAACCCCAGGTTTTATTTTATTTAATGCCATTTACCCCGTCCCGGACCTAATATACAGCCTATTTATACCGAAAATTTCCTAGGGTGGGCTATTATTAAAAGGAATATTAAGCGAAAGGCTGCGGAAAAGGAGGAAAGAAAGGAAATTTAAAAAAGAAAGGCGGCGAGAGCGAAAAATACGGCCTATAATATTAAGCATGGCCAGCGCCGCCGATTTAAGAGGATTAAAAGGGCTCCTTAAGCTCGATTGGCTCCTAATTATATAAAAAAGGGGGGATAAATATTTTATTTTTTATTTTATAAATCGTTTAAAGTAAAGCTTAAATGCCACCAATTAAAATAAACCCTCCGGGGAAAATAAAGGTTAGGGTATAATAAAATTTATAAAAATAAAATTATATAACCCTATTTAATTATAATAAAATAAAAAAGGGAACCCGTAATTATTATAAAAAAGTAATTAATAATATACGAAGGGCGAGGAAGCGGATAAATCGGTAATACTAATAGGAGCCAGAAAACTTTTCCTAAAGTTTTTCGGACCGCGGGGCGCGGTTTTTTATTATAGGTTGGTAAAATATAATAATACCGGAGGTATTCCCCGCTGTATTTATATTAAAGACCGGCGCCCGGCGCGATTATTTAAATAATTAGTTTAAAGCCTTAAAATAATCCTATACAGGATTATATAAAAAGCCAAAAGGACCCCCGGGATTTATAGGATTTTTAGGGGGGTAATAAACCATGGCGGTAAAAACTTAATTATAAAAATATAATTATTATTTAATATATTATATTTTCCCCTAAATATTATATTATCGTTTAGGAATAATCCTGTACAGAATTATTCCATATTTTCTAAAGTATTGCCGCTTTTAAATAAGCAATTGGAGGTTTAACCAAACCAAACAGCTTGGTTTTAAACACCGACCATGCAGCGAGGTTATTAGACCTACTCCCCGCTACATTACCCATTTTCTTAATCCATAAAATTACCGTCGAATAAAATAAATTCTTTAATAATATTTTATATTTAATTAATATTTTTACCGCCCGGCAAAATACGAATATTTATTTTAAACTTTCCTTAAGCGGTAAAGGCAATTCCTACTCGTTTAGGTAAATATTTAATATATTAAGATTTTTAAAAGAAATAAAACTTAACGTATTAAATATATGGTTGGTAAATAAAATTCCCAAAAGGAATATATAAGGGCTAACCATAAAAAAGGGATTAAAAAACCCCTTAAATAAGGGGAAAGTATTTTTAATTTTTATAAGTAATTAGCGGTTATAAAAAAAATAAAAAACGGGTAGAAAAGTAAAACCGCAAGTATTTACGCCTTTTTAATACTAAGGTAGGTTTTTATAAAATTAAAAATAAACCTTATTAAAATTCGGTAAAGCCTACCTTCGGGGTCTCGAGCCAGTAAAACCCTAATATTTTTAAAACGAAGTATTAGGACGGACATAGGACGGGCCCTATTTAAAATAAAAAAAAGGAAAAAAAGGACGCAAAGAATCCAATACTTTTCCAAAGGGAATATTTTCTCGATTATAATTAAGGTCGTATATATTTATCGCTTTAAATCCTTAATTATTATAAATTTATTCTCCCGCTTTTTAATACTTAAACCATACTTATTAACCAAATCTTTTAAAACCTGGAAGAATTTATTAATGGAATTTATTATTTAAAATAAAAGGACTAATTAAATTACTTACCCTATACATTTGGCAATTTAAAATCTGGTCGAGCTTTTGTCCAGTGGCTTTTTTATATACGAAATAAAAAAGCTTTTAATAAACCCCGAAAAAGGTTCTTTTACGGGTACCGCGCAGTTTTTTTTTATTTTTACCTTAAGTTTAATTAAGGGACCACTCGAAAAATATATAAAATAAATCCATATATATAAACTGGTAATTTTCCGACCGATCCAGTTTAATATATTTATAAAACCTTAAAATAAGGTAAAAAATTAGGATCGGAAATATAAATATAAGTATATTAAATTAGAATTAATTAATTAATTCTATTATCCTTCAATACGATTAAGAAAAAGGATTATACCCGGATTATAATCCTGGCTAATAAACGCCGAATTATTAAATTATTTAAGTAATTTTAGGTAATATTGAAAAAATTACTTATTTTTTACCAAAAATAAAACTTTATTATTAATATCCCGGTTAACGCGGTTATTAATATTATTATTATTAAAAAAATAAAGATAAAAAACCGAACGTGTTTTTATATCGAAGGGCTTATTATTTAATAAAATATTGGAAGTTTAAGATTAATGAAGATAATTACATATACTGGAAAAGATTTTAAAAAGCTTATTACGAAAATGATAAAAATTAAGAATAAGAAAGGAGATAAGCTAAAAGAAATAAAGCTTTCTGGTGTAAATAAGGATACCAATAAGGGATAAATTAAGAGAAGGGTAAATTAAAAAAAGTTAAAAAGAAAAGGATGGCGATATATAATAATTGGAATTATTAATACGATGGGCGGTAAGCGCCAGAATATATATAAAAAAACTCGATTAAAAACCATATTAAACTTATTTTATATTAAATTATAAATTATAAAAATATAAAAAGCCGAACCTGGGTTTACCAATATTAAGGGTTTAAAAGTTTTTTATTAATATTTTGTGTACTTTTATAAGGTATTATTATAAGGTATATGGCTACGAGGGGGGGGTAAATATAATGGTGGGGCAAACGCAAAGATTTATTAGCACGTATGGCGCAGAAGGCAGGGCCAGGAGACAGCCAAAAACGGCAGCCAACTTGCCGTGACATTTTTTAAGGAGGTATAAAATTAATATTTTTATACCCCGGCCGTATTAGGTGGAATACTAATATATTAATAATTAAATAAAATCTACGGATTTATTAATCCATTTAATACCTTATTACCGATTATTTTTTAAGCAGCCACCAACTTAAAATTATTATAAATTAGGAATAGGAATAATTAAAAATCCTGTATATTATTTTTTCCCCCTTTATATATATCACCGATTAAATCGGTTTAATATTAAATAATTTCGCATCGAATATTCCCCAAATTATAATTTATATTGCAAAATATATTAAATAATCCAAAGCACTTTTAATAAATATACGATAAATAATAATAATAAAATAAGGGGCGGAATCGGGTCGGTTATTAATTTCTTTTATAATTATATTAAATACGGGTTTGTGAAAACTTAAAAAATACCGGAAAAAATATTTAATATTATTCGATTTATTATTTAAACCGGCCGCTATTTTAAATCTAATAAATAAGCCTAATCCTTATAAAACCACACCGGATAAATTTCTTTATTAGGCTATATATTTTACCACCAATTTTAATATAAATACTAATACTACCCGTTATATAAAAAAATCGGTAATTAATAAAATATTAAATATAATAATTTATATTAAATAATGGGAAATTATATTTTTTACGGATGGTGAGAAATAGACAAAGGCATCTTACTGCTCTTATTAATGAAGAATAATTGTCTTGGTAAATCTAGTAGGACAATAAGTACATAAAGAGTAAACACCTTATATTAGGGTAGTAAATATTATAAGAAAGAACGTTATTATTATTTTTATAAAATGCCAAGAGTTTAATCCTTATATAGGTATACGCCCATAAATAAGGAAATCTCTTATTATTTTAATTTACCTATTATTAAGGAAAAACTAAAAACTAATAATAACCCTATATAAAGAAGTAAACATTTAATGCTTTTTTCTTATTCCTTCCCAACCTTTTTATTATAGTGGAATATAGTCAAGAGGGTTTTAACACCTTATATAATAATGGATAATATACAATTATATATATCGCTTATTATATACCTTTTTAATATAGGCGAGCTTTCCCTTATATTTTCGCACTCTCGAATACTGGAGAGTTTTTATAAATAACTTTATTTTTACTGCAAAGTTTTTATAAATAGCGACTTATCTATTTAACTTTATCTATATTTAAAGTATAAAAATAATAATATTATTTGGATTAAAGTTTTCCTGTTCTATTAAAAAAGGTTTACGCCTTTTTTCCTCTTATTCCTAAGCGTGCTCTTCCTTTTTAAAAATAATACTTACCACTTTGCGTTTAATGGTAATTTTCCTAGCATTTAATAAAGGTTTAATCTTAATCTTTTTTACGGCTGAGGAGGGTCTGCTTTTTATTTTGGTAATTGGTAAAGGTTTATGCTTAACCTTTTTAATAATTAAGGGAGGTTTATACTTAACCTTTATTTTATAATTATCGAATATTATAAATAAATTTTTTATACTTTTTATATTATTAATATTCGAGTTTATAAGATTATTATACTTGGTAACCTTTTTCGCCCTTGGCTTTTTTCCTTTTATCCTAGTCTTCCTTATCAAGTACTTTTGTCGATTAACTTTTTGGTTCTTTTTTATTAAATTATCGTTAAACTTTTTAGTATTAATTATTATGGATTATCCTTATACTAATAATAAGCCTATAACTGGGAGATTTTTCCACTTTAAGAAAAAAGGTATGTATTTTTCCTATCCAATAAAGTTTTTTTTTATAATAATAGGAGTCCTTATATATAAATCTCCATCGCTATTATTATATATATTATACAGTTTTAAGGAATATGGGTGCCCGATTAATTAAGCGAGTATATTTCGGTTAATTTTAATACTATACTTTACCTTAATTCCCTTAATTATTATACTTTATAGGGTAAACATCCATGATTAATATAATTTCCTACCAGGTCTGCTTAATTTAAGCTTATCCTTAATTGTAGAAGTCTTTACCTCTTAAACACTATTATCGCTAAAAGTAATATTTAATTATTAAATGTATTCCTTCTTTATGAATATAGTATACAAGTATATCGGGCCAATCTTGGTCGTTAATTTAATGTCATAGGCCCACCTATACCACTACCTACGTACACAGCGGGCTAGCCGCGGGATTAATGCGTATAAAACGCTGCCCATGAACCATTTTCCCCTTCCTATATCCCTCCTCCTTTTTTTTCTTCCCCCCCTTTCCGTAAATCGAATATATATACTATTATGGTATTTATTATTACTTTTTAATATAACCTTAGCCCTTTATATATATTCGATTTTTAAATAATCCCTTACCATATTTTATCCCGCACCCATATCGTAGCGCCTTTATTATAAATAATAACCCGAACGAAAATAATTAGGCTTCCGCCGGCGGATAAGTATAATAAACCTTCCCCGAGGCGGTAACGCTGCTTATTTACTAGGAAATAACCCGGGCATTCGCGGCCGTTAACGACGAGTCCGCCGCCGAGTTAAATAATATAAAAAAACGCCTAATTTAAATATTTACGGCCCTCGATACCCGGATTTTGGCGGCGCACTAAGCTCCGCCCGCCTTAATAAATTATAGCCCGCCGGTTATAATAATCCCGTAACGGAAATAATTCCTTTGGCCGGTAAAGTTCGACGGTAATAAGGTAAAATAAAAAGTATTCCGGGTCGAAATTAAATATAAATTAATCCTAAACCAGGATTTTATTAGGGGCGATGCGTTTTTATAGTATAATATTAATACCTGCCTAAAGGATAAGCCGAAAGCCCTTATTATAATATTTTACGGCGAAGGTAAATCGATAGGTTAAAATTCCGCGCGATTTATTATATATTTAAAAACGGTATTTAGGGACCCTAATAATTATAAATAAACGGCGAAAAAGCTCCACCTTTTATATTAAGGGGAAAGGTAATCGTTTTTAGCCTTTTATTCCCGATTTAAGTAATTTTTGGCGGATATAAGGGGCGCCGTATAGGACGATTTTATTAAGCTTATATTATTAAATAAAGCGATATATTAGCGCCTCCGCCTAATATTAATATTGGTGTATTTTTTTAATTTTTATTAAAAGTGGGTTCGTATAATTATTAATATTATATTCCGCCTGGATTTGGTATTAAATAACGGCGGGAGCAGCGTATTAATAATGTATTAATTATATTTTTAAAAAACCCCGGATATTCCGATATCGGGGGTAAACGCCACAAGTTTTAAATTAAAGAATAAGCCATACCGTATTAAATAGATAACCGTAATTAAAATAAAGCGCCGGCGGAAAAAAGGCTAATATATTCGGTATAAATTTAATAGCCATTTTATTTTAAAATATAAGTTAACCCCGGTTAAGTTAATTAAAAAGGTCCGGATTAATATTATAGGCGTAATGCCCCACCCGGGGGTGTTAAGCGAAGATAAGGGGAAAAATAAATTAAAAGGGTAATTTTTAGGCGTAGGCGTGCTTAGAAGCCGTTAATACGGAGCGAAATAATAAAGGGAATAAAGCGGATAAACGGTACCCCCTTTTTAATAAACGTTTATTTAAATGGGATTTATTTTATCGATATTTTTATTAATAACGGATGCCTATATTACGGCGCGATTTATAATTCCCTCGCTATTAAACTCCGCCTTTTATATATTCCGGTGCCCGCTAGGGTATTAATATACACGTCCGTATTGCCCGTATAATAAAAAGTTATAATAATAAAGGCGGTATATATAAATATTAATATTAACGGGTATTTTTAATATTATTTTTATTACCCCATCCCGAATTTTTTATACCTAATAATATTAAATAAATTATAGTGCGAAAAGGAAGCGGTTATATATAAAGCGGTAAAAAAGCGGATTTATATTAATAAGGCGAACCTTTTTATAAGGGAGAAGGGGTCGAGGGGCGCCGTTTTAACGAATATATAATTGGTTAATATTGCCTTTTTATATACCATGGTGTATAAAATAAAAGCGAGCGACCTAATATTATTTACGATATCCCTATATAATATTAATAAATAATTAAAGGTAATAATGGTTAAATTATTCCGGCCACCCGACAAGTTAAAAGGGCTAGAAAATATATTCGAACCCGATAAAAAATAGGCGCTGCCACCCTATCGCGGTTTTATAAACCACGTAATAAAATTGGTAAAAAAATACCGAAAAAAAGAACCCGTAAATATTATGGGGTCCGATTTACGGTATATTAAGGGAGGAGGTATTGGTTTTATAAAAGATTTTAACGGAGTTATTTAATAAGGATTATATAAGGGCCAGCAGTTTTCCCGTACGCGCCCCGGTATTTTTTATTAAAAAGCCGGGGGGCGGGTTATATTTTTATTATAATTATAAGGGATTAAACGCGGTTATACGCCAGGACCATTATTCCTTACCGTTTATATACGAAATATTACGGACCCTGGCCAAAACGCGTTGGTTTATTAAGGTAAATATTAAAGCCGCCTATTATAAATTATATATTTACTATAAGAATAAATGGAAAATAATGTTTGGAATTTATTTTGGCCTATATAAATAAATGGTAATCCCGTTCGGCCTTAGCGGTGCGGGAGTATTATTTTAGCGATATATTAATAGTATATTATGCGAGTTTTTTAATATATTTTATACGGCGTATATAAATAATATACTGGTTTATTTAAACGGTATAAAGCGAGACTATATATTAAAGGTCCGCCAAATTATAAAAAAGTTTTATAATATAGGCCTCCGATTAAACCTAATTAAGTGCGTTTTTATAATAAAAAAAATAATATATTTTAGGTTTATTATAATAATAAAAGAAGGAATATACGCCGATCCGGAAAAATTACGGGCCATACGCGAATGGGAGGAGCCTATAATTGTAAAAAAGGTCCGCGGTTTTTTAGGCTTTATTAATTTTTATAAGGAATTTATCGATTAATTTTCCGATTTGGAATTTCCGCTTTCCGCCCTTTTTAAAAAGGGAAAAGGGTTTTATTGGGGCCTTATTAAATCCGAAGCGTTTTAATAATTAAAAAGGGTATTTATGGCCCCCCCGGTATTGGCGTAATTTAACCCGGCGGCGGAAACGGTTTTAAAAGCTAATAATTTAAAATGGGTAATAGGTTTTTGCCTTTTCCAGCAAAGCAAAGCGGAAACGCTACGCCCCGTGGCCTTTTTTTCCAGCAATTAATACCCGCCGAATATAATTATAATATTTATAATAAGGAATTTTTAATTATAATAAAAAGTATAAAAATATAAAATATAAAATTCCGTAATATAGCCGGCGCATTTCGGGTACGCTTGGATTATAATAATTTACGGTATTTTATAATTAAAAGGCGTTTATTAAAATACCAGGTCCGTTGGTAAGAGTAAATATATCGGTACCGTTTTTAATTAAAATTTTACCCCGGCCGGTTATTCCTGGCGCCCGACGTATTATTACGGCGGGATTAAAATATACCAAAAGGGAAGGGAAATAAATACCTTACCGGCCGTAATTTCCAGCTGGTTTAAAACGATTAATTACCGGCGGCCATATATAATATGGGGGCCCTCCCGAGCCCGCCATTCGAAAATACCGAGCTTTAGGAATTATAATCCGTAACGGTATAATATAATAATTAATATAAAATTATACGGAAAATAATTAATAAAAGGAAGCGAGCGTTTCCCCTAAATATAAAAATAACGGTTTTTATTATGGAATATTTCCTTAAACCCGAGGGATATTTATATTTTAAGGACCGGCGCTGGATACTAATATAGGAGTAATTATAAACCGCCCTTATTTAATAGGCTTACAATTTTATAATTACCGGTTACCCGGAATACAATAAAATAATAATAATATTATTTTATAATTATTTTTGGCCGGGTATAATCCGTATAGTACGCCGTTTTATATATAATTATAATATATATAATAAAATTACCGTATGGAGAAATTAAAAAAAGGGCTTATTAAAATTACTTTTAATGGCGGACCATTTTTAAAGCGAAATATTCGTGGATTTTATAATAAACCTCCTCGCCGCGAACCCATATAGCCCCCGCTTTTTAATAATAATTACCGACCGCCTTTATAAAGGCGTAATTTTAAAAATTATAATATTTATAATAACGGAGGTATATACCGAAAGGTTTATATAATATTTTTAATATTTCCACGGTTTCCCCAAAATAATTATAAATAATAAAGGGTTAAATTAGGTGGGTAATTTTTAATAATGTTTATATAAATTAATAAATATAATATAACAATTATTAACCGCGTTTTACCCTTAAACCGATGGCACAATTAAGCGGGCAAACTAAAAGGTTTAATATTTTTTACGAATATTTATATTAATAAAATAATTAAACTGGCCCGGGTTTTTACCGGTAATATAATTAATTATTAATAATCGCGATTTATTATTAATCGGCCTTAGCCTATTTTTTATTATGCACGGGTATTACGTAATACTTATAACGAAGCGCGATAATTCAGGGCCCTTTAAGAAAACGCCGCGGGGACGCGTAAAGCAGTTCTTGGAACGATTAAAAGAGGCCACCGAATAGGTATAAGCGGCGGCAGCGGCCATATAATAATAATATAAGAATATAGCGAATAAATACCGCTCCCTTATAAAAAGGTTTAAGGTAGGTAATAAGGTATGGTTTTCCCTGCGTAATATAATCACCGCGCGGCCCTTGCGGAAATTAAATTAATTTTATACCAAATATACGATTACGGGGGTAATAAATTTATATATAATAAAATTAAATATATTTTTAAATATTTATCCCCGTTTTTATATTAATTTTTTATAACGGGCCAATAGTAATCCCTTACCGTTTTAAACCTAGGACAATATATAATTACCATTAATTTAGGGTAATAAATTAAGGGAAAAGGAATGGTATATGGAGAAGATTTTTAAGGTATAAATATAAAAGCGGGGTCGTGGCGCCAATAGGTAAATATTGGTAAAATAATAAAATTAGGCGGAATTAATTTAAAAATTATTAGCCTAAATTATAAAAATATTGGCGCTGGACCGTTATGAAAAATGTTTTGGCGATGCGGTAATTTATAATAATCCCGTATAAGTAAAATTATATATAAAACGAGCTGCGATAAAGCAATGGGAAGCGCGGAGTATAATGGTAACGTAAAAGTTAAATAAATAGGAGGGGTATTCCCCCCCGGCGCTTAATATATTAATGGTATAGTATAAAAAAAAAAAAAAAAAAAAAAGAAAAAAAAATATTACGGGCGAGGGGGGGGGCGGGTATTAGCGAGAATTAAGCGGCCCCGCAGCGGGCCCATATAATAATGAGTTATCGTTTAATGCCAGCCGAAAAAAAGCCTAAGCCGCCGGGCTTATTTTAAATTTTGCGTTATTATCGAAATTGGCGGAATTACCGCGAAATAATGTAGTGGTGCCGGAGGTATCCCCCGCTGCATTTGTACCAAAGACCGGCGCCCGGCGCAATTGCTTAAATAATTAATTTAAAGCCTTAAAATAGTCCTGTATAGGATTATATAAAAAGCCAAAAGGATTCCCGGGACTTATGGGACTTTTGGGAGGGTAATAAACCATGGCGGTAAAAACTTAATTATAAAAATGCAATTATTATTTAATACATTATATTTTCCCCTAAATATTATATTATTATTTAGGAATAATCTTATATAGGATTATTTTATATTTTCTAAAGTGTTACCGCTTTTAAACAGGTAATTAAAGGTTTAATTAAATTAAATAACTTGGTTTTAAATACCGACCATATAGCGAGGTTATTAAACCTATTCCCCGTTATATTTTCTAAAGGTTTAATTAGGATTTACGAACTTAAGTTTTGGTAACAAGTTTATATTTTTTAGGATTAAAATTTAAGGAATTCCTTCACTATTTTTTCCCCCTAATTAATTTGGATTAATAATTATAATTAAGGAATAATATTATACGGAATTATATTAATAAACGTAAGTAGGAATCCGCGGAAATTATTACGCCAAGGTGGAAGAACCCTTTTATAATATACCGGTAAGGAGTTCGTAATACTTATATTGTAGCGGGGAGTAGGTCTGATAACCTCGCTGCATGGTCGGTGTTTGAAACCAAGCTGTTTGGTTTGGTTAGACCTCCAGTTGCCTGTTTAGGAGCGGCAACACTCCAGAAAACATGGAATAATCCTGTACAGGACTATTTTTAAACGATAATATAATATTTGGGGGAAAATATAATATATTAAATAATAATTGTATTTCCATGATTAAGTTTCTGCCGCCATGGTTTATTATCCTCCCAAAAGTCCCATAAGTCCCGGGGGTCCTTCTGGCTTTTTATATAATCCTGTACAGGATTATTTTAGGGCTTTAAATTAATTATTTAAGTAATCGCGCCGGGCGCCGGTCTTTGGTACAAATACAGCGGGGGATACCTCCGGCACCGCTACAATATTACGAAAAATAAAAGCGAATATTTATATTATAATAAAGCTAGAAACCGACCAGTACGTTATATTATAAAAACCTAAAAAATTGCGTAAATTATACTCCTTGGGGGGGGTAATTTTCTTCCCACGGTGGTAAGCGTAATATTCGGCTAAGAATTAATTACCCTTAAAATAAAGCAAGCATAATAAATTAAGGGTAATAATAAGTAAAGCTGGGCAAACCTGTATAATATACAAAGCTTAAAAGCCTTTCGGAATTTAATCATTTATACTTTAAACGATTTATTATTACGGAAAAACCAGGGAATATATCCTTAAAAAGAAAAAATAACGCGGAAACTTTGCGGTATTATAAAATTACCCTGGTAGTATTATAAACCTATAAGGGCCAAAGCCAAATAATGGGAATTCGATTCCGAAATGGGCCCGGTACCGGTTAAAAGCGCGTATATGGTTATGGTAGGAAGGCCAAAAAAGGATTAGGCTTTAAATATTAAATAAAGTTATACACCCTTATTATACCCTTATAAATAAAATAATAAAGGTTAATAAATAATTAAACCCTTATTATATTACGGAAGTCCGGTATAAAATTAAGGCGTAATATAATAAAAAAGCCTTTATTTGCTCGGTTATAAAAAAAATAAAGGAAGGGATTATTAAGAGTAATAATGCGTATAAAGAAAAGCAGGATTATAATTCTATTTTTAAATAAAAGGAATATTTTTATAAGCCTAGTTTAAACTCCGAGGGTATTACGCTTATAAAGGATCCTAAAAATTATATGGCGGAGGGGTAATTTATATAATTCCGGTTAAATTTAAAATAAGGGGAAAAATAATAAAAGTGCCCTTATATTATTAAAAAAAGTTTTAAAAAAAAGGGATAATTAAGATTAGTTAAAGTTACCGCGGAAGTTTAAGGGTTAAATAAGGCGCCCTTAAATTGGCCCGTATTATAATCTTATCTACGGTTATAAAAAAAATCCTAAAGATTATATAATAAAGGGATAATTTACGTAATTCCGGTTAAAGGGATAATAATATTAAGGTAAAGATTACGGAGGTATTTTAAACCGATTTAGGAAAAAGCAGGCAAAGTTAAATAATATTAATATTTTATTTATAAATAAAAGGAAATATATAATAACCGGGCTTGGTTTATAAGGGCTTATTATAATTGCGAAGGATTTTAAACATTATATGGCGGAAGGATAATTTATATAATCCCGGTTAAAACCCCGTAAATAAAAAATAAAAGTTATAAAGTACCTTTGCCGCTCCTTAAAGGGTATAAAAAAAAGAAAGGATTAAAGCCATTAAGCGTTTTAAAATATAAGGGAAAATAAATACCGTTTTTTATAATTATTAAATCGTTTTTCGAATAAAGGCCTAACCCCCACCGTTTTTTAAATTAAGTTTTATTTTTTATTATTAATATTAAACCCCGTGCCCGATCTAATAAATACCAGGGGAAATATCCCCTAAAGGGTTTAAAAAAATATAAATCGCCCGTTTAAACTAAAGTTAATCCCCTTTTAAGGAATTTGGTATAAAGGTAATCTTATATAGGCCTTACCAGAAAAAAGAAAAAAAAGATCTCGAGAATTAAATTTATTTGGGAAAAGTTTAGGGGTTTTACGCTTTATTATAATCGGACCGTAATTAAAGGGAAATATGGCGATTATAATAATTTATAAATTATAAATGCCAAACTTTTAGGTTTTTACCCATGGAATTATGGTTAATTCCCCACCCTCTCCGAGGGCGCCTAATCTTTTTTACTTAAAAAAGCGGCAAAAGGGGGGGGATAAATATGCGGTAAGGAAATTATAAAAGGTTTAAAGCTTAGGGAAAAGGTAAGGCAAGGCCTTTTAGCCTAAATAAGTTAGCCAATAT
Organism: Zalerion maritima; assembly: GCA_022664585.2. Taxonomy (NCBI): domain Eukaryota; kingdom Fungi; phylum Ascomycota; class Sordariomycetes; order Lulworthiales; family Lulworthiaceae; genus Zalerion; species Zalerion maritima. The sequence goes on from JAKWBI020000587.1 coordinate 27,871, forward strand.
TACGCCCGGCCTTATAAAAAGCCGGCAAGTTAATAATTACCAGGAGCGGACCAATTAATAATAAGGGGTAAGGCGATTAAGGAGAACGGTAAAGCGGTATACCTATAAAGCTTAAAATTTTTTAATATAAGACGCGGGACGCGAGGGATAGGATTTATTAGGGTTCCGGAAAAATAATACTAATACCCGGAAAATAAGAAGGTAATTATTAAAAAGATTATATAGGTTCCCTATTTTAAATTATAAAAATCCCACGATTATGTTTAAAAGGCCTAAAAAGTATTACCATTATTATTATCCTTAATTTTAAAGGACCGTTTATAATTCTTTAAGCCTAGGGTTAAGGAAAAATAATCCTATATTATATTACCCTTTTAAAACCTATTTAAATCTTAACCTTTATAATTTTTTCCATTTTTTATAAATTATTCTATTTTTTAAAAAGTTATTCCACCATTTAAATTTATTATATTATATTTTTAAAATAAGGCGCGGCGAAGGCTTTTTTACCAGAATACTATTACGGTAAAGGAAGGTAAGAAACGCTTTATAAATAAGCCTTAGGCCTAAAAACGATTTTCGAAAGTAAAAATACCCGAAAGCGTTAACGAAGCTTAAACCTTATTATATAAACGAGGAGCCGAGCGATCGCCTTTTAACCGTCCCTCGTTTAAGATCCCGCTATTAAGAACTTTTATTATACTAATACCCCGGGTAAGATATAATACGAATATTTTTTCGATATTTTAAGGAATAAAATAAACACTATTCCCCGGCCAATTTATAAAAATAATATTTAATATTGGTTAATATAATCCTTACGAGATAAACCAGTACGTTATGGTCCGATTACCGTTACCGCTCCCTGGTATATAGGGAAGCGTAATATTTAAGAATAACAATATTTTTTAATATACGTATTAATTAAATTAAATATTTAAGCAAATAATATTTATAAATAATGGGTAAAAAATAAATTATATTATATAATATTATATTAATATTTACGCCGAACTAATTAAATCGCTTACCATAGGAAAAATATAAATTAAAGTAAAAAAGGCTTTAAAAACGGAATTTATAAATAAGGATATTTTTTAAAAAGGCCGTAATATAATAAACCTAAAGCGCTTCGCTTATTAAAACTGGCCTATAAAAAATATTAATTAATAATGGTTATATATTACAGGGTAGAAACGCCGGCTTATTTAATATAAAAAAAACCACACGGATTATATTAATAATATTATTTTATCGAACGCGTTTTTAAATTCCTTCGATAATATATTATGGGCTTAATTATATAATTTTGTAAAAATTATAAATAATAACCTATGCCTCGGAACCCACGAGGAACTTCTCCAAAAGCTTAAAGCGTTCCTGGATTAGCGTAAAAAGATAATAAAGCTGTTCGGAAATAAGTTTTAATAAGAAGAAAAAGGGACCACCGCCCGTATTAAGGAAACCACGCATAACCTTATCGATCCCTAGTTTTAATAAACCAACCGATACGATTTGGCCAAAATGGCCCAAAGGAATTAAACCGATCCCCGTAATTTGCCGCCCGCGCTCCGACTATAAAAAAGCGATAAAATACCTGCTAACCGATTAATCCTGCCCAGAGTAATTAAATAAAACCTAATTAAAAAGCTAAATACTTTAAGCGTGGTTAATTGGGAATACGTAGTGAGCGTAAGCGAGCGAAGTATTCGCTTTCTAAAATCATTGAGCCCGTGAGGGATTAC
>JAKWBI020000588.1:0-29611 GCA_022664585.2 Zalerion maritima
GGCGAGCACCCACAACGCGGGTGGGTGAAAGAATTGAAACCCGACCCCGCAATTGTGGGGGCGTAGCACGGGTAGTTTAACTATTGTATGGGTGTGGAAAAGTAGAAAAAAATTGTGTAAAAGGAAGGAAACAAAAATGTGAAATGAAAGCTAGGAAGGTACACTGCACACACACCTGCCAGGCACAAGTAGTTTTAGCAGCTTTAGCAAGGTGCGCCCCACGCGAGAGAAGTGAAGGAAGTCGCGTCCAGCTACATCTGTAGTTTTGGTAGTGTTCTGCACGAAGCGCCAAGGTAGGAGCCAAGAGGGACGTCGAGATTAGTTGGTGGAGCGGCAACAGCGAACCGTTCACCAGCCACAGACTTCGATGCGACCTGGGCTTGGGCTGAAATCCGGGTTTTTTTTCCCCCTGAGGGGGATCCCTGCTCTATGACGACACCCAGTTATCCACTGAAAGTGATGGCATTCCCAAGTCAGGTCACGGAGGCCAGTTCAACTCCAATCACCACCATTCCGCAACGATGTGGTGGTTCAAACTTCCCAGCAACTCCATGTACGCAACAGTACGTTATATCTCCTACAACACTTACAACTACCGTAGCTTTCGCAGACCTCGTCCGTACATATAGATATCGGATTGACCGCCATGTTGGGATATAGGATTTGGGTATCCAAACCTTGTCCTCCACGTTCTGCGCCACCATCATGACCAGACTAGACACTTTTTGTCTCCGCCAGTTCACATCTGCACGCCTGCATCGTAGTCGGCCATTAACGTGGAATCCAGCGGGGCATTCCGTGCGCTTTGGTTTGCTACTCGCTTCTAAAGTCCCGCTTACTGGTCTAAAGTGCATTTCACGATGTACCTCTCTACACACAATACAGTCTGTATCCTGACAAACTTGTAGGATGGTTTATCACTCTTCGGTGGTTGGGGAACCCCCCGCTTCAGTAGAACCAGTCAAATAATGAACTTCTGTACTTGTTTTGCTGGCAAATCCCAACTGGTCCGGCCCATTCGGAGACCCATCTTGCCGTCTGCCATCAAACCACCAAAAAAAAGTGTCTCATCCAGAACGCAAAAGCGCACTAACACTTCCACAGGCTCCACAGGCGGTGTGTTGTTATTCTCGTGCGCTTCGTCAGTCGCGTTGTCTCGACCCCATACTATTTTGAACTTAGGCATTCCTCGAGATACGTGAAATATTGGGTAAAAACTTTCGGTATTTAGAAGAAAACACCGTTCCCGAGTTTCGGCCGTGAAGACCAATGTCCGATGTTTATTCATCGCAGATTCAGGTTTATTAAGATTGGCAATAACCGTGGTCCAGTGACCCTGGTAGGGGCAGTAATAGCTATCGGCATTGCAGAACAGGGTCAGCATGCCGCCGCATCTTTGAAAACCCACGTGCAGCAGCAATATTAACGGTCACGATCTTGGTTCCACATGGTGTCCATATACTCCATACTAGGTACTCGAACGACTAAGACCCTCGTGTATTTCTCCTCTAGCGAGCCTATAAAACACAGGTATGTACTACCCACCAGGGGCCTCTTATTCAGGAGAGCCAACACTCAGAATGTCCAAACCGCCCTGGATAGTAGCCTTGGACGGCATCTTGTGGAGCCTCATTAATTCGGCGGCTTGAGTCATGACGGGGTCCATACCCATCGTTGCGACAGCAGCCACGGTGTCGCCCTTGCAGTAGAAGGCGGCGAATTTTCCTTCCTCCGGGTTCCCTTGGACCACCAAGTCGTCCCATCCGTTCGCTTGGGTATTACCGCAGTACCTCATCTGAGCGCCAAGAGCTGACCAGAACACCGGAGTGAAGGCTTGGGGAGTGATCGCTGGGTTCACAATGTGGCTGGCAACAGAGCGGCCGCTGTTTTGCGCGACGTTCCAATGCTCGATACGGACAGGCTTGCCGTCTCCTGTTGGGCCGTGGAAGGGATAGGTCGCGATATCACCGATGGCATAGACGTCCTTCAGTCCAAGAACGCTGAACGTCTCGTCCGTCTTAATAGAACCGTCCGGCTCCAAACGAATAACTGTGCTGTCTTTGAGGAAGCCTGTGGCCGGAGCGACACCCACACCAAGAATAACAAGGTCAGCTTCCAATGAAGTTCCATCTTTCAGGAGCACGGAACCGACTTTGCTGGGCTCTGATTTGGATGGCTCCGCCTTGTCGACGCTGGCGGACATGTAAAACTTGATATCCTTTGCCTCCAGTCCCTTCTGGACTGCGGAACCAATTTTCTCGCCAAGAACACGCTCAAGTGGTGCCTTCTCCATGCCTACTATGCTGACAGTATTTCCATCGGCAGTAGCATTTGCGACCTCCATTCCAATGAAGCTGGATCCAATGATCACAATCTTCTTCCCCTTATCGCCAATCGAGCCGACAATCTGCTTAACGTCATGGACACTCCTCAGAGTGAAGATGTTCTCCAACACCTTGAACCCAGGAAGAGGAAGGTTTCGGGGTATGCCGCCAGTGGCGAGAATCAGTTTTGTGTACTCATACTTGTGTCCTTTCTTGGTAATGGCGGTCTTGGCAGTGAAATCAATATCGACAACGTCATCCTGGACCATGTCGACACTGCCAGCTTTATACCAGCCTTCGTCCCTCAGTGCCAACTTTGAGGCATCAGGAATCAGGGCCTTGCTCAACTTGGGCCTGTCAATGGGGAGGTATCCCTCGTTGCTGATGACGGTGATGCCGCCCTGAAACCCCTTTTCCCTCAGACCCTCGACGGCGCCGACGGCGCCACTGCCGCCTCCAACAACCACCACCTTGTCGTCGCCGGGCGTGGTGCTGCACTTGAAGCCGGGCTTCCGGCGACCGGCCTTGATCCTTGCCTCGTCTCCGGTGATGTATATGGCGCCGTCGCGTTCGGTGACTCTGAATATGGGGAGGGAGTCTAACGCGGGGGCGTCTTCAACGTCTCCGGTGACAGTGCTGAAGCACGCTGTGCGTTGGTGGGCGTGTCAGCGTCTGATGATTTTTGGACCGGGGAATTTTGGTATACAAACTCACCTCCATGCCATGGACAAGTTATTCTTCCGTTTGTAGTCAAAACACCCTTCGTGAGAGGTCCACCGTAATGAGTGCACTTGGGTCCCATCGCCTGAACTTTTCCAGCCGAATTGACAACGAGGACTTTTGCTCCGTCGAGCCCCTCCACCTCAGCCTCGACCATTTCGCCCGACTTGGCGGGGAGCGAGGAGACGGAGAGCTTGTATTCAGACATTTTTCGTATTGACTGGAAAACGACGCTTGTTGCTTTTCGCTGGAATGAAGAGGACGGTAATCCTGGGGAAAATGTGTGTGCCAGCCGAGACGTCGTGGCAGTCAGTCGGGGGAGTAATCTAGATGCCAGAGATTGAAAGGTCGACATTCCTGTGGAGGAGGAGAAGTCACTGATAGGGGTAATAACATTGGGATCTGACGTGTGGCCGTCTGTGGTAGGATCGTATTTGCTTGCGCGGTAGCTGGGGCGGCTTGTGGGAGGAGGGGCAGGCGCATGGCGTCAGTCAAGGGTAATGGCCAACGGCAGCGCTCTTAATGGTCAACCAAATCGCCTTTTTGGGACTTCGTAAACGAGGGAGCTCCTGCTCCTGTCTGAGGGGCTGTGACGTTATTCATGCACCACCAGAGGCCAGCTGCCGATGACAAGTACCCGAGCGGAAAGCCGAGACTTCCTTACATAGACACTATATCAATGATCCCTGTCGAATAATCCTTGTAACTTGACCCCCACCTATTTGGCTCGTCGTGTGGGGGTTATAGGTACACCAACGCTGTGTGAGGGTAATCGTGCAGTAACGCTAATAGATATGTGGCGAGAAATCCGGAAATTCGATTATAGTTCTGAGATGACCGTAGAGTGGGCTGTTTCTCGAAACGAAGCGTGAGCTAGCAGTATCCACGGCATTGGTTTGATTTGGGTGGGATCGAACAGAAAGGCTACTAGGAAACGTGGATGACTACTTGGCTGGGGAAAAGTACGGCCTGGTTTTAGAAAAAGGGTTTATTGTTCGGGCTCGCCGGCCGAGTTTGATACTTATAATTACGATCTTAGTTAGCGTCCATTTTAAAGGGCCAATGTAGAGTCGAGATCATCAATAGCCTGAGTTACCTATATCCGAAATTGTGTTGGCCTGATAAGGTGTTCACACCATGTTGTAGAAAGTAGTACAAATTGACGAAATAAGTTTTACAAGTTCAGTGTCTCGAACAAACTAGTTAATCTATTATAAGTTTAAACTGATACCACCAAGCCTTGGTTCGGGATAATATGAAATAAGTGTGACAAGAGGTTTACAAAATGACTATGGTGTGTGTTCAGTAATTTATCAATAAAAGACTAGAAATAAAGCATTTTCTAATGGTATTGGTATAACTAATAACTAGTAAGTGCTCGCTCGTGATTACTAAGTACCAAGTGGACATATCCCGTGAAATGCCATCCACCGACTTATGTTACTCTCCTCTTAAGCTACAAGTCGCATATCGGGTCCTTTTCAGATCCGCCATGAGGATTCTGTATGGTATTCCGCTGTCGCTCGGAGATTATGGCCCTTATTGTGTTTCTAATAGTATCCATATTCGGTTAGTACAACTCATCCTCAAAACCATCTCTTTCCTAGTAAGGTCTTGCTGATAGTTTACTTACCACCCTATTTTTCTTTCCCATACTCTATCTTCGCATTCCCCTCCTTTATAGTACCGATCGTATCGTACGAGCCCGTCGACATCCTCGTGATACTACTTTAGGTAGACTGGCTTGCTCGTGGTGCTTTGCTCGGAGAAGAGGAAGATGATGATCGGAAAGACAAGAATAGGCTAGACGAGCTAGATTTTGTAGAGGTCGTCTTGTCGTCCTGGATGTAAGCGTTAGGCATGGGGTGGCTGGGAGCCACTGTGAATGGTTGGAAGAGTGTTGAAACTGGGATGGGGGAATAGGTAGGTAGGTTACGGGTGAAAGCGAGTCGAATAGTGAGGTTTGGTTCAAGTTATGAGATGGTTGTGAAGATATTTTTCAAGAGAAAGGGAGATTCTGGAAAGAGTCAACGTGTTTATATAGACGATCGAATGGTCTAGAATACTGTTGGCATGGATGCCTGTAAGGCTGTCTAACCTCCAGCGGCGACTACCAACTATCGGGCTTGTAGACCACTACAACGTAAGCTCTCAGTGTCCCGAATTCGCCTAGCGCGGATGTATAGGCACATGGGGTCTTGGCGGCCCGATTTTGCTTAGTTTGTGGCTCATGGAGCACCCATAATTGGCTGGCGTGCTCTATATCACAGCTCCCTAACTATCTAGTATGAAACTTGAACTTTCTTTAATGAGATGTGGCTTCTAGGGCTTTGGGATCTGGAGTATAAACTCACAATTCAGGAGCTATTTCCTGTTCGGTACGGCCAGATATTGTGGTGGAAGATGGGCAACTAACGTAGTGACTGGGGTCCTCCATGGGTTCGGCACCCGGAAGGTATTTCTTGCCCCGTGAAGCTGGGCACATCGCTCCTATCCAGGCAATATGATGGCCAGACAAACGGCTCCTTGGCTAGTATAAATCTAGTTAATATCTGGTATGCCTTCTCTATATTTGGACTTTTGTATTTATACATCCCATACATTCCTGTGGTATACCACTTTTACGAGAAACTCAGCGATATCCACGACACACCCACTTTTTGAGAGTTCGAAGTACCTTTCAGTATTCGACTGCGGTTGCAAGACCCCGTTGTAGTTGCCCTCATGGTCAAAGCGATGCCCCAGGAGCGTTTACCTGGGGAAGGATCATGCTGTGGCAGGTAGGTTAAAATGATAACCGGCTTCTGGTGCTATCACGTTTGTTTTTTGGTACTTCCGTGCTATGTCTATTTTATTACAATCATGTGGACTAATAGCATGATACCTCACATTCATGGAACTCCCACCTGAAATACCGTGACAAACACCCCGGGTACGGTACCCCACGTCTAAAATCTTGTCATTCACTGGACGCACCGTCCTTTGGAGTACACAAACTCGAAGTCTTTGTATTGGATGCAAGCTGCCGTATGGTAACCTGCTTTTATACGCAGGTTCACCACCTACCTGAGCCGGCTGCAGTCGTAATTGGGACAAAGTGACCTGTAGTAATCTAATTGGGTCTACTAGTGGGTAATCCCTTACCTCCATGCCTTGGCATCACACTGGTAATCACATAACATTGCATCCTTTCAATGATTAGGATGAGGGAGCCACTTTGCGCCCGGCGGTGACTCACAGGGTATAACTATGTATGACCATATATTATGTTAGGCCTTAGATCTGTGTGGTGTGGTGTGCCTGAGCGTGAAGTTCTTATGGCTGTTGCAGGCATCCCGTCTCACTACATCATTGGCAAATGTATACATAGCCTTCCAACTATAAAGCTTCTTGTTCAAGCCATCAAACCTTCGCTTGCAGTATTCCTTCTAGCTCGCTTTCAGTATCGCATTTATTAACAACTCTATGCATGCCCCATTGCAAACTAGGCCACCAGATTCCGTGCCGCATACCCGCATGGGCATCCCTGGTCCAAGGTCATGACGTTGATAAATGGGAGTTTACAAATATAATGAGGGCGATATACAGGCACAACACCATCTTGTCTGGCGATCCATTCACAACAACCGGATATGACGATGAAGATGTGGGTGCAGTATCTACTAATATCAAATTTGAGAATGTTAGACTTCTCCCACACCGCAGCCAAAGGTTATTGTATGATACAAGTTTTGTGCTAGGCCCTGCTCACCCAAAAAGCAGCCAACAAAAAGGCATATTAACATAACATGTGTCTAAGAGGGGCGACGAGTTTTCTATGGGTAGAGGACAAGCGAATGTGTGTCTAGCATCCAAAGCAGATTGCCAGCAAGCAGTAGTAATTCCAGGTTCTCCATTTTGGACCGGCCCCCATAAAACACCTTGAACACCAAATAAACCAAGAAAAACTTGAAAAGGTCGGATCTCATTCGTTGCCGCCAACCAATGCCACCCCTCTCCGGGAGCAAGTGGTGATAAACACCTTGACCATCATCTCGTGAAACGAAGCCTGGAAAGCCCCGATATTAATGCATTCCACAACAATCCGCTTAAGCAACTGCACATAACTAGTGAATTTCCATTCTTCCGGTTGCTTTATGCTGTCGCGGTAGCAGCAGTGGGCGAAGGCATCTTCTGGCCGGTGCCAGCGAGGTTGGTGGTCTTTGCCTTGGGGTTCTTGGCGTAGTAGTTGGAGATGGCGCTCTTGATAGCATCCTCAGCCAGCATGGAGCAGTGCACTATAGTTCATCTGTCAGCAATCATTCAACCTCATCAAATTCTTACTACGGGGTAAGATTTCGCCACACGCACGCTTGACGGGAGGCAAGCAAAGTTCCTTTGCAATCTCCGTGTTCTTGACCCTGCTCGCCTGGTCGAGGGTCATTCCCCTGACGAGTTCCGTGATATAGGAGGACGAAGCGATAGCAGATCCACAGCCAAAGGTCTTGAACTTGACGTCCGAGATGGTGTTAGTCTCGGGGTTAACGCGGATCTGGAGCTTCATCACGTCACCGCAGGCAGGGGCGCCGACGAGACCAGTGCCGACGTCGCCGTCACCCTTGGCCATGCTACCGACATTTCGTGGGCGGGAGTAGTGGTCGAGGACTTTCTCGTGGTATGCTCGGCGGGCGTTCACAGCGACAGCGGGAGTGGCCTGTCGAGCGGCAGTAGCAGAGGCGACGGCGATGGTGGGACGCAATGAAGTGGTCATGGCAACGCGGCCAGCTTGTCTAAGTCCCCTGGAAAACATTTTGGAGGTGTTGTGGTTGAAAAGATAGGCAATATAAGAAATATCTCTTTCGTGCCCTCGGGGGGAGCTTCGTCAAGGCCGGCTTGAGTTCGGAAGTTTCAGAAAACGAGCAAATTCGGGCTTGGCGTCGAGTATCTCGTGAAAGAACAGCGGTATCGTTACTTGTTCGACGGATTACGATTATATATGGCGTCTGAAATGGTAGGGAGCGTCGATACCGTCGATTTTGTGTCTGGGTTGATGAGATGGCGAAAAGAAGGAACAGGAATGAGGAGTGAGAAGCAGTTTTGAGTGAGGGACTTGGGGAGGAGTTGAAGGCGAGTTCAAGCACAGGATTTGGCTTTGCGGCGATCTCGGTGGGCTAGTGGCTGCCAGCCAATCAGGGTGCGGTAAGTGGGGGGCGCTATGATTTCCTTGCTCGGCGCCTCGGAGAAAGTGGCTTTTACATCACAAAAATACAGCACACCCACACAGAAGGCACACAGACGGCACTAAGCACTACGTCCGATCATCCATGCTCCATGAACCCGACTCCGAACTGGAACGGAGAAAACTTATCTCCATCTATAGGAGATCATCATTACGACGGCTACGGACCATCCCAATTAACACCGTCTCTAGCCACTGTGGGGTATGTGCATCTTAGGCTACAGCTTTGCAGGGCTCCAATCACAAGCTGTTGTCTTTGCTATGACAGCTTGATGACGCTGTTGGCTCAATCAGATAAAATTTCTCAGTGGTGGGGGCCGGCCCTAGGCGGGAAAAGGGTCTACGCTTATTCAGGGCTCAGCTATCCTAGCAGTTCTTTATCAGATGCGTTTTTTGTGGTCTGCTCCTGCTGAGGTATTTGTCATCCTACAACGTCCTTTGAGCACTACAAATGGCATGGACAAAAGACCACATGGGTGAATAATGGCTCCAGCTTTTTCTGTGTGTCGTGACCCGCAATTTCAGCGTCCCGATTGACAATCGATGGTGTATGCACTTTTCCAATGCAGCCTTGGCAGCATGTTATTGTGCATTGAATTGCACGTGACCTTGCCTCCATCCGGAAATCTACAGAGCTCGATGCTATTCCCCAAAGTGTCGTCAGCTTTATCGATTATGCAACTCAGGGTAGCTTCGCCAGCCAGAGGGGCAGGCGCGGGGCGTGTTTGGAAGCACTGCCTGCCTGTAGCTGTATCCAGGAGTTTCATGGTCACTTCCCGAGCTGGCCAGTACTCACCCTTGGCTTCGGAGCCTTGTTTTTCTTTCATACTTATTTCCTTTCCTCTCCACTAACTTTAGTCCTCTGATCTGAAGTCCGTGGCTAGCTTCATCATTACTTGCACTACACACCTTCAGCAACGACAAGATGCCGTGTAGCCATATCACAAGCATTAGTATGTCCAATCCTCTTCCAAACCCCATATATCAATTCTATGAATTTCTATGAGGCTTGCGCCTCTTCTAATACTTCTCTTCAGCCCTACAGGCTCCCCACCCGACACGGGCTGTCTACCGCGAGGAGTGCACGCAATGTTTCGACAACATTGACATGCCCGAGGGTATCGATGTATGCCTTCAGTGCTACAACGGCGGTTGCATCACTAATGGACATGCCAATCTCCACCATGTCCTGCGGAACCACCCTCTCGTACTCAACATCCGTCGAACTAGGAAGGTTGTTGAGAGGGAAGAGCCCCCAGCAAAAATGTCCAAGCTTGCCATTGCCGCCGAGACTGAGGCCGACAAGTACGACACCCATACCAAGGTCAAATGTCTGGCCTGTGGTACTTCTGCGGACGAGGACGAGTCGCTAAAGCCTGAGTCCAATCCTGAGTTGGCTGAAGTAATTGGCAGCATTTTGTCGACCACCACCCATTCTAGACAAGAGGAGGTTAAGGCCTGGGAACAAGAGCGCTCTTCGTGCGAACACATCCTCGTGCTCCAACAACAGCCATCCCGCAAGATTGATTCTCAGAACTTGGCCAACTGCTCCAAGTGCGACCTGATGGAGAACCTCTGGCTGTGCCTAGAGTGTGGTAACCTTGGTTGTGGTCGCGCACAGTTCGGTGGCGTTGGTGGAAATAGCCACGGCCTGGCACACTACCAGGAGACTCAACATGGAGTTGCAGTCAAGCTTGGATCTATTACCCCAGAAGGCACCGCCGATGTCTATTGTTACGATTGCGACGATGAGAAGGTAGATGATGACCTCGGACATCATCTTGCTCACTGGGGTATCATTCTCGCCGAGAGGCAAAAAACCGAAAAGAGCTTGACAGAAATGCAGATCGAGCAGAACATGCGATGGGAGTTCACTATGTCCACTGAGGATGGCAAGTTGGTACCCCGATTTGGACCAGGACTAACGGGACTAAAGAACTTGGGCAACACTTGCTATCTGGCTAGTATCTTGCAATGCCTCTTTGACCTTCCATCTTTCCAAGAGCGATACCCCTTAGGAGCCGATCTTCCTGATGCGCTTGACCCAGCCCAAGATCTAGAGACCCAGCTGCGCAAAGTAGCTCACGGGTTGCTATCTGGAGTATACTCGAAACCGGATCCCGATGTGACAGTGCCCGATGGTGAAGTCACTTATCAGAAGGGTATCGCCCCGGCGATGCTGAAGGCCCTAGTTGGACGTGGCCACGCTGAGTTTTCGACCATGCGCCAACAGGATGCATTCGAGCTCATGCAGCACCTGTTCAAGCTCATCACGCGTTCTCCACACCCTGATGGGTTGTCCGACCCAACAAAACCATTCAAGTTTGTCATGGAGCAGCGATTGCAGTGTTTGGGATGCAACAAGGTCCGCTACTCTAGCGATGAACAGGACAACATTATGATTGATGTTCCTCTTCAGCAGTTTCCTACAGAGGAAGGACAACCCCCGGAGTACAAGCCGATTTCACTCAAAGAATGCCTAGACATCTTGACTGCCGAGGAAACAGTGGAGCTGACATGCTCCGCATGTGGAAGCAAAGACGGGTACAGGAAGCAGACCCTCTTCAAGACTTTCCCAGATATTCTCACTGTGAACGCCCGCAAGATGGCCATAGTTAACTGGGTGCCTGTCAAAGTCGATGTTCCAGTTATAGTTGGCGATGAACCCTTTGATCTTGACGGATATCGTTCTGCAGGCAAACAGGAATCCGAGGAGGCTTTACCTGAGGAAGCACAGTCACAGGCACCAGCATTTGTGGCCAACGCCGAGGCACTCGCCCAACTCGAGGCCATGGGATTCCCTAAGAGCCGCTGTGAGAGGGCTCTCCATGCCACTGGGAACTCGAGCGTGGATGCTGCCATGGAGTGGTTGTTTGCACACATGGATGACCCCAACATAGATACCCCTCTCGAGCTCAGCGCAGCTCCAACTGGTGGGGCGAACGCGGACCCTGAAAAATTGGAAATGTTGCAAGCTATGGGTATTTCTTTTGCAAAGGGAAGTAGGGCGCTGCGAGAAACTGGCGGTGACATGGAGCGTGCTGTCGACTGGGTGTTCAGTCATCCCGAGGTTGGCGATGAGGACGATGGAGATGCCGGGGTAGAGGCTACTAAAGAGACGGTGGATGCAGGAAGTAGCGCACTCCCAGCTCGTTTCCAACTTCAGTCGATCGTCTGCCACAAGGGCACGAGCATCCATGCTGGGTAAGTTACGGATCTTCTCTTGTAGTTTTGCGAATGTGTCTTGGGGTTGCTCAGTTATGCTAACATAATCACCTAATCACAGCCACTACGTCGCATTCATCCGCAAGCCGTCAGAGTCTGACCCGAATCAGAAGGTGTGGGTGCTGTTCAACGATGAAAAGGTTGTCGATGCAGTTAATGTGGAAGAGATGAAGAAGTTTGCCTATGTGTACTTCTTCAAGAGGGTCTAGGCATAGACTCTACAACCAACTAGATGGAGCGGCGAACGGTGTTTGGGGTTTCCTTTTATCAGCAGTTTGTTGTGGATTGGCATCGACTTTACTTTCCACACTGGAGTGAGGCATCCAGAAATGCGTATCCATCCGACTTGAATATTCATCTAGCATCGTTATACGAAAATAGAACATAGACCACTTGGTCTTGGCGGCTCCCGATATCCTCGCAGGATTCGAGTCGCAGTAAAAACTAAAAAGAGTAGATGATATGAATACTTTGATTGTGTTATCCATGTGATGCATCAGAAAACCAAGCTATTGATAGTTGTGGCCGCGGGGCCTTCTTTAATAAGAAGCATTTAGTATGACAAATAATTATCGAGAATAAGTAGTATCAGCTGCTCTAGCATGGATGGATTTATTTCAGTTAGAAGTGGATACGGGGAAATATCCCAGAACCACAAGGACGGTCCAAGATGTGTACTTTTGCCCAATGTAGGGAACTACCTCAGATAGAACTCTACAATTCTCTGGGCGGAACTTGATTTCCCCCACCTTGAGGGCTCACGAATGTCCATTGCAACGCCGGACGCCCAAAACTCCCCCCATGCGCGTGAGAAGGTTGAGGTGAGCGAGAGAGGTGAGCTGAAAGCCACCACCATATCACTCCCGCTCCCCTACTACCCTGTGGCTTTGTTCCGTGATCGTACACCTCCACCACCACATCTAGAACCCATTTCAAACGGGCCCACAATTAAGAAGGCACAGGGAACATATATATATATATATATATTCGACCGGGCTGAACTATGCAGGATCCCAAGTCCCAAGTCCCACTCTCTCCATATTCATTGTCGTTGTCTATTCTCTGTTTATTTTCCCGAGAGGAAAAGAAAAGAAAAAAAACGCCTGCCGCCTCCATCTGCCACCTCCCCAGCCCCCCCGCCGGGATTAACGACCAATCAGACATGGACGCTCAGTAATCATTGGTCTTGTACTCGACGGTGGTTCCCACGGCGTGGCGGGAGGTGCTGAAGCCCCGGAGCTGCACCCTCTCGCCGCCGACGATGTCCTTGGCGTCGCTGTCGCCCCACTCGACGGGCACGTCCGAGTCGGCGTCGGCGTAGACGAGCACGTTGAACGTGCACGCGCCCGGGTCGAGTTGGGGGAGGAACGTTACCGAGGCGGTGATCTGGCGGAATATCGCGGCTATTTCGGCTTGGATCTGGGCTTCGGTTTTTTCTTCGTGCGCGCTGTTTGAGGAAGGGGGGAGGGGGTTGTTGGGTTAGTATTGGCGGTCGGTGCGACAGTGGGGGTTTTTTTTTTGGTTGTTGCTTGGTTATATGGGGGAATACTGGTGGACGCAGGCAGAAAAGGGGGGGGGAGGGGGGCGGAAAGGGGGAAAGCGAAAGAAAATAAAGCTGGACTTTAAATAAAATAAAATAAAAACTTACGCCAAGCTCCCCGGAGGAGCAGAGATTCCTCCTGCATTCTCCTGCCCACCTGCCGCACTGTCTTTCTCCTTGTCCTTATTCTTGTCCTTTTTGTCTTTCTTCTTCTCGAAGATCTGCACGTCGAACTGCCATCGCTCCACGTGCTCGCCCGTGTCCTTGTTGGTTACCACGATGACGAGTTTCGAGATCTTGCCGTGCACCATCCACCTGTCGAGCTGGGACATGATTTTCTTGATGTAGGCTTTCACCTGGTCGTCGGAGGAGACGAGCATGGACAGGCCGTACTTTTTGATGGGAGCAAAATCCTCTGCGGGGTAGACGCCTCGCTGGAAGAGGATTGTGTGGATTGAGTAGTGGAACTAGAAGGAAGGGGGGGGCGAGCATGTTAGCGGTTTGCGATTCCCGGTGAGTATCAGGATATGATTTGGCTTTTTGGCTGGTTGGACTGGGAAATGGGATATGGGGGCTGAAAGGCCGGTGGTTGAGGTATGTAGTATACAAGCAGGGTGAGGTCTCAATTCCTAGGGTTCCAGCCTGTTATTGCATTTCTCCGAGGCTTGTGATGTATGTAGTGGCTGGTGGGTAGACGTACGAATTCGGCAACCATCCTTGCGCTTCCCTTGAGGGAAAGCTTGTGCACCTGGGATTTGTCCTTGTTTTTGGACGACCCATCTTTTGGCTTTGATGATGACATTGTTGGTGTCTGTTCGGCACCGCTCCGCTTTGAATTATTTGCCTTCAAGTGTGTTCGGATTGATCGAGAACTGGGGATGGGATCGTCAAAGGTGTGTCGCGGTCGGAAGGGTTGTGTTGTATTATTGTTCTCGGCGTATTAATGTGATTCAATGTGTGGTTGCGGATTTGGCGGTCGGTGTGTCGCAAGCTTGTTTACTTTTGCGCGAGCTTGGGAGTTTGCGGTTGCGGGGCGCATGGCAGGTAAGTAGCCTTGCATGGTGAGCTGCCAATGTGGCCAATCATTTTACACAGTCTTGCTCGGAGCTCAGCCGTGCAGATTTCCAGTCCCGGCAGCTGAATTTCTGATCTATGCCTTGAAAACAAGGCACCCTTTCGTATTCACCTAGGATGTTGTAGTCGGCGAATTGGTGCTGAAGGGTGAAAATATGGCCATCTTCTGAATTCATCCTCAGCTTATGTTTCTCATTCCACATTTGTGACCTTGAATTTCTGGTATCAGATTCCTTGCCGCGTGGCTCACAATCATGTCCAAGACAACCCCTGAACTTGAAATTATTAAATATCTTCATCGGCAGATACCCGGTGCTTCCTCGGCTGACCGAACGCACAAATAACTCCAAATTGCTCCAATGCGACTTATTTCATGAAAGTTGAATGGGGCATGCTTGAGCTTAATTAAGCCCAAGTGCTTCAGGTAACTACGACTTCCGGTTTCCGATGATCGGCGGCAGCATGTGAATACTCTGGGGAAGACACGAGGCATAAAAGTACCAGATCATGCTCCCTTCAATGCCAGAAAGGTCATTGCATTTCCCCCCTAGTTGTTTCTCGGTGGCGGTTTCCTGGCGGTTCAAGTTGGAGCCCACGGGACCATTGCGACTTCCCTTTCCTTCAGGCTCGGTTGGGCTCGGAGCTACCTCCTAGATCAAGGTTTGCATTTGATTCTCTGTTAGTAAAGCTTTAAGAGACATGACGACATTGGAGTTTTTGAGACATTTGGCATTCTGCTGCTTTTCGAATACTTTGCCAATTCTCAATATATCTCGCCTTAAATCGACGCCCACCCCCGTATTGTGCTCGGTAACTAACTCCTATTAGTATATATTGTGCCCCATCCCTTATAATTCATATCACCCACAGGCCGAAGCCGCGAAATCCATACCTCCCTAGCCTTCTCACATCATCAGCTATTCCCAACCCTCCTCCGACCATGCTGTGGCTTGCGTCTTACGGATTTAAAGTGTAGCCGAAGTCCTGATGGTTATCAGAAGAAGAAGAAAAAACACTCTCGGGGGTGCGGAAAGCTCATGACAGATTCATTTGGGCATGGCATGCCTCACATGGTATCTTCTGTCGCACACTATCTACATGGACATGCCAAACTCTGCCAAGTTTAGCTATCAGCCACGAACTATCTCCAGCACTTGTTGACGGCACCGAATGCCGCATTCTCCCTTACATCTACGGTACTCCTGGCCATACTTAAAGAAAGCAATTTCCTAGTTTCCTCAAGGCTGTACATTACCCATTCGTTCGTTCCTTTCATTCTGGACACCATCTTCCACTCTTCGATTTTGAACATCAAGTTTCCACACAAAGCTCACCAACCTTCTCAACAACACCAACATGGCCCTCTTCGGTGATAAGGGGGACTACTATGGGCGCTCATGGCCTGCCATAGTCATCGGCCTCTTTGTCGCATTTGGTGGTATCCTTTTCGGGTATGTCCAAGTTGAGCGTCGTTGAATTTCTTCCTCCCTGCGCCTGTACGCGAAATGAATGATACTTGCGACTAACTCGAGTCGTCATGGTAGATATGACACAGGAACAATCGGTGGCATCATGGCCATGGGCTTTTGGAGGAAAGAATTCGGCTTCCCCAACCCCCACTACGATGCCAAGATTGACGACCAGGCTGATCAATATATGATTTCTTCCGAGCAAAAGTCGGTTGTTGTGTCTATCCTCTCGGTCGGTACCTTCTTTGGTGCCTTGTCTTCGCCCCTTCTGGCTGACAGGATCGGTCGGCGATGGGGTCTTTTTGCTTCCTGCTGGGTCTTCAACCTTGGCGTTGTTTTACAGACTGCTGCCGTCTCGTTGGATATTTTTGATGTCGGCCGTTTCTTTGCTGGTGCCGGAGTGGGACTCATTTCTGCTCTCGTCCCTCTGTACCAGTCCGAGACGGCTCCCAAGTGGATTCGCGGCTTCATTGTCGGAGCCTATCAGCTCGCCATCACCATTGGTATTCTCCTCGCAGCCATAGTCAACAACTCGTCTGGGGGAAGAGACGATCCCGGATCGTACCGAATTCCCACTGCCGTCCAGTTTGCCTGGTCTCTGATCCTCATGATTGGGCTTTTGTTTCTCCCCGAGACCCCTAGGTTCCTCATCAAGAGGGGACATCGCGACGATGCCAAGATGTCTCTGGCCAGGATCCGGAGAGTTCAGCCCAACGACCCCAACATAGAGTCCGAGCTCCAGGAGATTGAAGCCAACCACAACTACGAGTTGTCAATCGGGAAGGCCCGATACATTGATTGCTTCATTGGCACTCAGGGAAAGCGCCAGGTCACGGGCATGCTTCTCCAGATGTTCCAGCAGCTCACTGGTAGGTCCCTTCTGACCCAGTGTCCTTGGGGGTGACGAGATGTGGATGCTGATTCGTTGCTCTAGGTGTCAACTTCATCTTTTACTACGGCACCGAGTTCTTCAAGGGAACCGGCCTGCCAGGCTTCAAGATTGCCATGGTGATGGGCGCTGTGAACACGCTGTCGACTTTCCCCGGCATGTTCCTCGTCGATAAGCTTGGACGACGCAAGCTGCTTCTAATCGGCGCCATCGGAATGGCGACTTCCCAGTGCCTTGTGGCCGTCTGCGGAATGCTCAGCGGCAAGCACTACCTCGATGATCGCGACAAGGCACAGTTCGAGGTCACCAACGTTGGCTGCTTGTATGCTACTGTGGCATTCTCCTGCATGTTCATCTCCTTCTTCGCAGCTACATGGGGTCCCCTGGCATGGTACGTGGCGCATCTTCCCCCCTGATGTGTCATCTTTTTCGAAACCTTCTCGTCCAAACTAACTGCTAGTGCAACAGGATCATATGCGGAGAACTGTACCCCCTCAAGTTCCGTGCTCGTGGCCTTTCCATCACTACTGCCACCAACGTGAGCGAACCCCCTTTGTCTTATTCCTTTAAATGAATGACTGATGTGCCTCCAATATGGCTATGTGCTGACTGTGTGGATGTTAAGTGGCTGCTGAACTGGGCCATCGCCTTTGCCACACCGTTCCTTGTAGATCCTGGCCCGCACTCTCTCAACCTCCAGGCCAAGATTTTCTTCATCTGGTTTGTCTGCTGCTTCACGTGTATTGCCTTCGCATACTTTATGGTGTACGAGACCAAGGATCTCACACTGGAGCAGGTCGACCAGATGTACGAGGAGGTCAAGTCTGCGAGACAGAGCCCTGGGTGGAAGCCAGCCGAAACCTATGTTCAGAAGAATATCGGGGCCCCTCATCTCGACCCTCCCAAGGGCTTGCTAGAAAAGGGCGACTCCGAGGACGACGCTCCCAAGATCGGCCATATTCCGTTGTAACTTGGCAACGAGAAAACATCGGCCGCGTTGGTGGATTCTCATCTGATGCAGTGGTGGATGCCCCTCTGGGGCAGGCGTTTTAGTAATTGGATGGAGAGGTTATTCATCCTCCCTGACTTTCGGAACCAAGAAAAGGCGCTGGCGGAAAGGTATTGTTGGTCTGCAGGATATGTTTCTTGTAGGGCTCCTTGGATTTGTTTTACCGTGCTGGCGAATATCTGGTGCACCTCATATTTGGCGTTGGGAGTACTCTCATTATTATCATCATCGTCTCTTTCCTAGCGATACCGCATATCTCGTCTCTCGTCGTACCTGATTCGTAAAAATACATATCCTTTCTCGTCTCATTTGGTTCTTCCATACAACCACCGAAAAAGCTGACTGACTGACTCACAAGGATTCTGTTGCCAATTAGCCAGCCAGTCAGCCAGCCTCACACTAAGAACTACAAAACAAAAACCCACGGCATAAGCCTAGTGGTGGTGGAGTATGCAAGAAAGGAAAGGAGGTTCTGAAATGGAAGAATGCTGCCCTTCTTGCATTCCGTCTAATCTCCCCTTGGACATAGAATAGAAGAGAGGAGAGGAGAGGAGAGGAGAGGCGGCATCGAAGTTCTGCCATTGAGTCATCCGGAATATCGTGTGCACTTTAGTTGAGTTCGTACTGCTGCCGATGACGACCAGGCTATTTCAGTCCCCTCGCCAGGTGAACGGGATGAACGGCAAAACTTGCTCTTCGAGAAGGTATTTTTGTTCCTGGAGCTTGGATGAATGAAAGACCTGTTAGCTTGGAGAATCCAACATGGATATTATCCGTTCATATGTCTGAACCCTAGGCGAAAGTTCAAGTTGTTTCGCTGCATCTACCACGAAAAGACATCTCACACTCACTCGGATGCAGCAATAGTTATATGGTCTTTCCGATCGGGGGAATTGTAAAATGTTTCCAACATACACAGTAAAACCGTGTGCTGCGACCTGAGCAAGCTGGTTGGTCGAGGCTTTTTTCCAGAGGGCTTTTCCACTTTGCCATGCGGCCCACGCCGCGCAAGCGTTTTGCGTGTCGGTCGCGAAGGGGACGAGGAGCACGGATTCAACATGGATGGCCAAAAAACAAGCTTTCTTGGTGCCGGCAACCGGGCTCTCTCGAGGGAGACGGTGGGATGATCTTGGCATTCGAAACGTTGGCGTTTGGGGGGGGGGGTTTGTTGATTCAAACTTTTCCGAACGTTTCAACCACAGCGCAGCCTCCCACCATGCCGGAGGGATAATGTTTTGTTTTTCTCTTTTTTTTTTTTTTTTTTTTTTTTTTTTTTTGCCGGACGCATGAACGCATTCATCTTGGATCTCAGATCGACCATACTCGTCGCTGTAAAATGGCGGCGCTGAAAAGATTCAGCTGTCATCAAGCCAATGCACGGCTGGGACCCCCCCCCCCTGCACGGCAATATCCACCACCACAAGGATGACAGGGGTACATACATACATACGTAAAACAACGATGCAGCGTGTCTCCGCAAAGTCGTCGTCCCCATTTTGTAGCATATCCACAACGCCCAAAGTGGAGAGATGCTTGCGCAAGCTCCCCTTTGTTTCCTTCTTCTTCGTGCTGCGGTGCTGGAAGCGCTTCCGGAGCTCGAATCTGGAAGGGAGGAAGGAGCAGATAGTTACTATGTACGCGGCAAAGGTGAGCCGGAAATGAGTGCGATAATTTCGCAAGCCACCCGTTGGTGAATGTCCGATCTTCATCACCGCTGATTTGACCCCGAAAGTCCAATACACAGCAGAGCAGAGAGCTGACGGACTTGACCAAAAACTGTGCCATCTGTGCAAGTGCTTACGGTCTTCTGGGCTCGACACTTTCCAGGATTCTTCTTTCTACCTCCTTCTCCTTCATCTGGGGCATCGTGCTTCGTTCCCGAAATTCGGAATCCTTATTCCGTACCCTTTAGAATCTTCGTTTGACCGGTTGTTGCTTTTTTTCGCCGGCGGCGGTTTCCTGTCCTCTCCCCCCCCTTCCCCCGAGGTCGGCGGCATCCCATACACGTGGTCGAGAAGGAGCAGGGGAAAGAACTAGTTAGGTTCAGCACGGCGAGGTCAAAGAAGTAACCACTAACTAAGCACAGACTTCGACGTCGACCCTTGGGCCGTCGATCTTAACTTCTGATGCCCGCCGAGTAACTTTGGGCACCGTCATTATAATGATGATGATGATGATGATGATGATGAGCAAAATGCTGGCGAACAACGTTCCTTTCCGCACCGTCCCACGATCCTTTCGAAATCCTCGCACCTTGATCCTCTCGACTGCGGTGTTTGCTGGGATTTTGCTGCTTTGGTTCCACTGGCTGCACGAGCTTCAGATAAGAGAGATTTCGGCTGCCGACGATGGGATCGCGAGGGTAGCCGGAGGGCGTGGAGGAAGCCGAGGTTCATCGGGTGGACCAACGGCGTCGTCTCAAGGAAGCCACCACGATGGAGTGACGCCGGGATCGATACGAACGGACGATCGCAACTCCTTCGGCGGCAGCGATTCGCAACAAGAAACCCTCGACGACGTGGCCATTGCCCAGCTCGAGACCCTCAATGCGACCTCCCGGTACTTCGCCGACCACCCCCTCGGACCGCCGTACAGGCCGATATACGGGGAGCTTGGGGGCCGTGCCAAGGTCCTGGGCGGGTGGTTGGATGTCCTTGGCAAGCTGCCGGCAGGGCCGGTGCGGGAGGAGATGCAGGAAACGACGGATCGAATGGCATCGTCGCTTTTTCCGTACCTGCGGACGGACCAGCTCTCGCAGCTGCGCAAGTCCTTCGCCCCGGGGAAGAAGGGCATCGTCATTGCCGCCGGCGGCAGAGAGGGTTTTCGATTCGCCTGTCATCTCGTGGGGCAGCTGAGAAAGGTGTACAAGACGGACATACCCATCATGCTGGCGTATGCGGGGAATGAGGACTTGTCGCCCATATCGCGGAGGAAGCTGGATCACTACCTGGGCATGGAATATGAGGAGGTGCAGTATTTGGATTTATGGAAGGTCTTCGACGATGATACGATTCAGCTGCTGCAGAATGGATGGGCTACCAAAGCCTTTGCGCTCTTGGCGGCTCCTTGGGAGGAGGTGGTGATGCTGGACGCGGATGCGGTGCTGTTGCAGGATCCCAGGGCGTTCTTCGACCATGAAGGGTATAGGGAGAAGGGAGCACTGCTTTACCACGACCGAGCGCTGTTTCAGTACATGTTTAGGGAAAGGATTGATTGGTGGAAGGGACAGATCAAGCACCCGGGCCCCGAGCTGGCGAAGAGTAAGGTGTGGAGCCAGAGCTTCCCCGAGGAAGGGGACAGTGGCGCTATTGTTATGAATAAGGGAAACACAGGAGTGTTGATGGGATTGATGCACGCAGCATGGCAAAACAGCTTTGATCAGAGGGAGGAGACGACCTACAAGATTTCGTATGGGGATAAGGAGACGTATTGGTTTGGGCTCGAGTTGGCCGGAGCGACGTACACCTTTTCGGATCATTATGGTGCGATGGCCGGGTGGCCTGCATCTAAGGTGTTGGGACGACGACCAGAAGTGAAGCCGACTCCGGACCCAGCAGCGGCAAAAAATACGACGCCCAAGGCATCGTATGGCAAGGCGGCAGCGATGAGGCAGAGAGATCCTCAACATGCCGCCGGAGGAGGAGGAATGGAGACTGGGAAAACGGGAGCAAGTAGCGCATGGGTTGGTAACACTGGAGGAAGCATGGCGCCGGGAAATGCAGGAGCAGGCACGGCTGGCTCGTCAAACCAGGGAACATCAAACATGGGAGCTGGGCAAAGGCTTCCGGGACAGATCCCGGGAGGGTATGTGGGCGGGATGGATCTTACCAAGCGGATATGCAGCTTTACCATCGCCCACACGGACGACAAAGGGAGCCTGCTCTGGCTTAATGGCGGCTTGCTATTGAACAAGTTGATGGACAAGAAAGAATTTGACGTCCCGACTCATTGGGTGTTGGATGGCAGGTGGCAGAAGGGAATCAAGAAGGAAGACCTGAGCTGCATGGTTGGAGAGCACATTAGTGACATACCGAAGAAGCAGCAGGAGCTGTTGCAAAGTAGTATAGACGTGGCGAAGGAGATGGATGCGAAGATTATGCTTGTTCGGTAAGCTTGACTGCCTAGTGGGATGGACGGTTGACGGTTGGGGATGTGAGGGATGTTGCACTGTGCAGCTAGAATCATTGTCTTTCGCCTGGACTAGAAGTAGCATGGTCGGATAGGCTCATTTGTTCATCTTTTGGGAGACTTCTGGGTATGGAGTTTGGCCATGTGTGTATCGTCGACGGGTCATTCCGGCGTTAGGACTACTGATAGTCTGATACCATCGTGAAGGTTGAGCCGAACGGTTCTTTGCGGTACGGATTCGGACATTCTGCCTCGAGAACTATTGGTCAAGTAGAAGAATTAGTGCCACAGTGGCATCTGATAAAATGGCGTTACGCTTGCCAGTGAAATGTGTGTTCATGGGTAAGGCGACCATGCCGTGAATACGGTACTTCAGCTTCCGGGTGAGAGTATACTACCGTCTGGTGGTGGGTATCCACTGTTCTGGGAGGGAACTATGTAGATAGAGCATTGGCCGTGTGGCGCTGGTTTGGCCGCGATGATGGAAATATAATGCAAAAGTTGTAGATTTCTTAGCAAAATAGCCCCCAAGGCGAGAACCGGAAATTGCACAATCCATGGAAGCGCAGGTTTCCGGGAGACGGACGGCTGGAAAGCAACGCCAGGAGCGCAAAAGCATCCCATCGTCTTGTAGCACCGCCCAAAATTGCGTCTTGCTTGCTTGCTTGCTTGATTGCTTGCTTGCTTGGCGACATTTAGTTAGTGCATGCAGTCCGAGTAAGATTTTTATTGATTTATGGGCAGCAAGCAGCAAATGGCGGCACCCATTGATGCCACTTGAAGAATACATATCTTTCCTTATGAAGAACCCCCTCACCCCCCCCCTGTCGGGCCGCTCGCTGCATATGCCGCCCGTCCTCGACACTGAGCGGAAATCACTCTTGTTGCTATCTACTGTAGTATCGAGAGCTGCTGCTGCTTCTTCTTCCTAGGGAGTCGTCATCGCATGGCATGGAACGGCGAAATAGCAATGCAATGTGCGGCTCGGCTCCTTCCAAAGCTCCAAAATGCTGAACAGATCTTTATAGCCACGATTCCTCTCGAGAAGGGTTCGCCAGGGCAGGTTTAGTCTCTTCCCCGTCCATGGTGCGCTACACTTGTGCTGCTGCTTTGGGTCACTACCATAGTATTATCTAGTTAGTTATATGTTTCAATGGGTGTCAGACACGCCCCAAGCTAACTAGTTCCTGCATCCCATTCCAGCACAAAGAGTTTATTTAATTACAAAGTGCAGCCAGGCCAAAGCAGCAAAGTCCTACAAGTGTGAGGATGAGGTCTGCCAGCAAGAGGATCCCCATCACCTTAAGTCCATCGGGCCAAAGCCAGAGCGTGAGAAGACCCACGATGATCTCAGGGATGAGCCTTACCGCGATCAACAAAAGCACTACCACCAAGGCTACGATCGCGCGCAGAACGAAGGCTATCCCAATCCAAATGGCACCGCCGACGCTCTCGAGCAGCTCCATCACGTCCCAATCGGGCACAGGCACTCTGATGGCAAAACTTGGGAGCCGCCATGGCTCACCTTTAAGCTCGCCGAGTACATCTCTGACGGGGTGGTCTCTATTCCACTCTGCCGCGAACCACTCGTCGTTGTAGTAAGGGAACCGGCTGTTAAGGCTTTCCTGGAGCTGTCTCATCGTCATCCGCCCGCGTTCCCTGCCGTGACAGTCGAGGAGGTCCATGTAGCATAGCGCACCGGGACCGCGGTTCAGAAAGCCGATCTTGACCTGGTGGCGGTTGATCAGGCTTACTCTCGGCAATCGCATCGTCACACTCCGCGTAAACTGATCCTCGTAGCACACCGTCTGCTTCGTATTCCTCGCCAGCCCAGAAAAAAAGGATAGTAGCCAGGCAGATTTCTTCTCTGCAACCTGGAAAACGGTCCATCCCTGCGGTAATATGACTGAATCGAGCAAGGGTTGGTGCTCGGCCACGGACGAAGACCTGGAAAGTAGTCTTTGAAAATAAGACGGGGGCTTGCCACCAGACGGCATTGCGAGCCCATGCTCCTGCATTGTTTGGACCGCCATGTCGGTTAGCTGGCCGTTGGTTTCGTCGTAGCTCTGCATGTACTCCACTGTTGCCGGCGAAAGATTGTTGTCCTGCTTTGCCCGTTCGAACCTCTGCGATATCTGCTCTGCTACTGCCGGTACGGTGGCGAATCTGTGAGAGTTGAAAAAGGCGGTTAGGATTGAGTGAGACGTCCATCTGCCAGCGTGGGGAGCTCGTATCCTCTCCAGCGGGAGGCCAGATTGGAGTAGGAGAAGAAAGCGCTCCAGTCTTTCCGACTCGTCCAGCTTGTATTTAGACAAGATGACTTCCCAAAGATCGGAGCCCGATTCGAGATTCTCCACCTCGCGCTTCCCTACGAGGCCCCGGCATAGCCAAGCCAAAGTGGATATCTCGACGGGCGTCTTCGCCTGCAGCGCTAGACCGACATAGTTCACGTGGTTCTGGTCAGTTTCAGTCTCGGCAGTTTCCCACCACTCAGGAGGCACCCGGCTGCGACATCGAGCGTAGACGTAAAGATGTTCCTTGTCCTCTCTCGTTCGCTTCTCCAACGCGAGGAGATGCTTCAACTTCTGTCGAAGCAAGGGCACTTCCACATGCCGTTTGCTCCTGAACGGGGTCAATGCAACAGGGTCTTGGTCTGGGTCGAGAGCACTAGCCGATGCCGGACCGGCTGTCTCCTCGTTCTCGCTGTCAACATGTTCGGTTGTGATGGCCTCAGATTGTACTCCCTTGGAAGGATGAGGTTCCGCTGGCTGTTCCGAAAGACTCTTCGATACTTCTTCAACTACAACCTGACGCTGCTGCTGAGACTGCTGCTGCTGCTGGATTTGTGTTGCTTCTTTCCACCAAGAGAGCTGGTTGTATTTTGACTTGATGTTCGATGACAAAGGCGACCAGTCTAAATCATTATCGTGATGCTCTGACCGCTCGAGTGCACCTCCGCTGTTATGCGTTTCGACATTCTTTGGCGATGCTCCTTTCCTCGACACCTCTCGCCGAGCTTGATCGCGAGCCTGGTTGGTATATAAATGTTTCCAAGCCAATGTTGCATCTCTCTTTTCCGGCGCACCCAGTGTTTGGTATAGCAGTTTTTTGATCTTGCCGCCCTCGCCAAAAAGATGGTCTTGCTCTCGAATGGGCCACCGCGGAAACCCCCAAGAAAGCTGCACCCTGAACTTTTGTAGGTACTCTTCTGCGAGTTCGAAGTTGGAATTCTGCGGAAGGACTTCTCCTGAGAATGCATACCAAACAACAAGGCCGTAGACGTAAAGATCGCACAGAAGCAAGCCTCTGTAGTCAACGGGATCTTGGATCTCCTTCTGCGGAGGCAACCACAGTGGACTCCCACAATATACGACCCTCAATTCTTGCTGTTGCCGCATGTCCCCTGGGCCCTTCGCGGCCGGCTTTCCAATTGCGCAACCAAAGTCGCACAGCTTGGCTCGCCAGGACCCATCCGACAGGCTAAATATGAGAACATTCTCCGGCTTGAGATCTCCGTGGGTGAATCCATGTCCATGCAGACATTCCAGCCCATGACCAATGTCGATGCAGAGGAGACGAACCACTTCATAGGGGTCCATCTCGGCTCCCATGTAGCGTGCCAGGAGACTCCAAAAGCGGGTGGTCGAACGCCTCCATTCCAGTTTTGAGGGTCTGCGTCTAGGCCCGTACCGCACATTATTCAGGCCTTCCTCTAACACGACTTCCAGTGATTGTTGTTTCCGTGGAAAGAGGAGCTGCAGCAGCTCCTCAAAGTTCATCTTGGCTCGCTCGAGGACCAACAACGGCAACTGGAGAGAGCCGCAGCAGTCGCTGGCCGGGTCCTCGAGGGTGTCGAGACAGAGTCCCCACCCCACGAGCTGGACAATGTTGGGATGGCCATTAAAGTCAGCCGGGGACAGGGCAAGGACTTCGCACTCGGCGGCCCGAAAGCGACCAGTAAGCTCCTCCTCTGATATCGAGCTGGAGCCTGTGGTGGTGGAGGCATCCCCGACCCGCCACGGGACTCTGTGCGGCTCCTTCCTCCGCTGGTACTGCTTAATAGCGATGAGGCGGACGGGCCAGCTCCGGCGGACCTCGTCGTCGGCACGGTCGTACTTTTTCGCCGCCTCGTGGTCGATCGCGCGAACATTTCCTTGACCCCCTTCGCCTAGCGGGGCAGAGAACTCGCGCTCCAGACGGAAAAATTGCGGTCCCGGAACACCGTTTTCTTCCAGAGTGTGGAGGAGGCGGTTGAGAATGGCAACGTTGTTTCCGCCTTTCTCAACGCGGAGTCTCGACAGACGCTCGCTTGGACTTGCTGACACCCCCGAGCCGCCCTTGGATCGTGCTCGGCGCCCGGTGTGGAGTCTCGTGCCGCGATAGTGAGGATGTAGGCCGGACACGGCAGGCGAAACAGAGGACGACATCGCGTGTGATAGATGGGCCGATCGTCGAGGTAACTAGCTGCTATACAAGCCGTATCTTTATTGGTCAAGACAGATACCGAGTCTGGCAGGAGCGGCCAGAGCAATAGGAACAATCCTGGAAGGACCAAAGCAGGTACTGGGTAGATTAATCTTTGGGAAAGAACTCGTTCTGACCCCATCCATTCTTGTCCTGAAAACGGGCTCTCCGCACTGGCTTTTACAGGAACTGCCACGAGAGAGGGAAAAGTGCCCTGCCGCTCATCAAGACCACAGCCAGGGCTAGATCCTTTTTAGATTTCCTGCATTGTACACGCATACGCCATAAGCAGCCATAAACCCCACCGCCAATAATCGTAGGGTGTAACCTAGAGGCGCACGCACCTTTCCAGGCTCGGCTGCAAAACCAGGCTTCCATTGGACGCCATTATAGAGGTCCCAGCCCTCAATGGATACTGAAGATAACCTGGGCGTTTATTGCTACGTGGCAGAGACGGAGTCCAATTGTTCGACGGGTAGGGAAGCACCCACCCTGGGCAACACATGCATGGATCTGACCTGCCACGGCGGTGATAACTCATCGAGGTGGCCCGCTACATGATAAAGATTCTTCGTCCTGCCGGGCTCGGCCATGCCTCTGGTGCCAGACCCATTACAGCCCGGGTATTGACACCTCAACGCCATAATGGATGGTCTGAGCGCAGCGTTCGGCTTGGTCGCCCTGTTCAAGGATGTCTACCTCACGGCCCAGTTTATCCAGAATACGGCGCGGACCCTCAGGGCACACGAGAAGGAGTACTCCGGGATCATTCTAGAGTTCCAGATCCAGGTCTTCCGGTACAAGAACCTGTCACGGCTGTTCCGGAAGCAAGATGGCAACGTAGTCGACATAGCAATGCTGACGGCGGTTGAAAAGGTGCTCGCCCAGGTCGCCCCTATCGTTCTTCTATACACATACATGTCAAGGTGAACACCTGAACTAATCTAGCCGTGAGCGAGGTAGCAACATCCCACGTATCTCAAAATGGTCCACGACACCATTTCAGAGCTTCGAGATATTCTCGGCGAATACACTGTCCTAGCCATGGCTTTGGACGAGAGTTACCAGAAGAACTCTCCCCTGAGCCCCAAGTTCGACCGCACCCGCTTCGGGCACGAGGTTCTCATCGATGATTCCAGCGATCTCGAGGATGAGTTTCCCGACCAGAACGAACAGAAGTCGTCTGGAGGCAGGACCTCAGAGCCAAATGCCGTCGAGGCCAAGGTGAAGCGCGGCTTCTGGCCGCTTTCCTGGACGGCCACGAGTGGCAAGAAAGGGTTGAAGAGAAACCACCCTGTAGGCAAAGCTGTCGACTTCGGCCCTGCTGTCGAGTGGTGGTTTACCAAGGACAAGCTGGGGGCGACCCTAGAGCGCTTTGTGAAGTGGAACAAGAACCTTGAACATCTCGTTGGTCCCCTCATGGCCGGCTTCGGCTTTTACGATAAGAAGGCACTTCAAGCGAGGCTCCAACCCGACGGCGACGAGAACATCTTCGAAGGCTCCTTGAAGCTGAGTAGGCTCTCGGATACGTTTGACAGTAGCCCTGAAAAGTCGAAGGGTAAGACGTAAAAACTCTTAGCAAGAAGTGCCAACCTGGCTGCTAACCTCTCATCCCGGCAGTTATCCCATGGGACGAGGCCGAGCTCAGGATGCCCCACACAGGTGATTCCGGATCGAGAATACTGGTCGAGTACAAGAAGTTTGATCTTAGGCCAGCTCAGCGGGAAGACAGCAACTCAAGCAGAAACTCGGCGATCCGGTCGGGGACGGAACTCTACGGCCACCAGCTCGCGCGGCTCCTCTCCGCGGCGGGAAACCAGCATTTTAACACACTCCAGCTCCACGCATACTCATTCAACGCGGAAATGGTCCAATACGCCTTCCTTTTCGACTACCCAACCGGCTCCGCTACCCTTGCCCCTATCAGCCTCCACGAAATGATCGTCGACCGAGAGAGGGGCTTCAAGCTAGAGCTGAAGCAGCGCTTCCGCGTTGCTCAGGCGCTCGTCCGGTCCATCGGGGCTTTCCACGCCGTCGGCTGGCTGCACAAGAGCATTCGCTCGCACGGGATCAAGTTCTTCTTTTCCGCAGATGGCAAGGGCTGCGACATCGACAAGCCCTATCTCGCCGACTTTGGCTTCGCGCGCCCGGTCGACGCGAACATGACCAGGTATAACGCCCCTGCCGTCGGCGACCCAGAGCACGACCTATACCGCCACCCTGAACGGTACGACCCCCCCGAATCGAGCTTCACCATGGTCCATGACATCTACTCAGTCGGCGTCGTGCTGCTCGAGATCGGGCTTTGGGAAACGGTTCGGATGATATTCGACGAGTTTGTGGATGTCGAGCCGGTGCAGAGGCCCACCAACTTCCGCTCTGTAGAGGGGGTGTCTGCCACGAAGATTCAAAGCGTCCTGATGGAAGAGGCCAAGTTGCGGCTGGGTCACCGCATGGGCTCTACGTACCGAGAGGCAGTCATGTGTTGCCTGGAAGGGGAGATGTATGGCTTCATCGGAACTCGGGACTTTGCGAATGAGTTTCAGAAGCGGGTTGTTGACAAGGTGAACTTTTCGTTAAAATAAGCAGGCGAGTAGACCTATAAGTAGATACCTAGATAAAAAGCGGACCGTAAGAATACCGGGGCGGGATGGTCGCGACTCGCGCTGTTGGTGGTTGGTGGCTGTAACAAAAATTGAAGGGTAAAATAAATAATTAAATATGGTGGAATCTTATCCCCTTAAGGATTGAATAATTATATAATATCATATAATATCCCAGAGCCATGGGTCGCCACTGTCATTTCAGAATTACTGTCTTTGGCAACATCGGGGCGCCAATGTAGCGTGACGCTTATGTACACAATCGGAAATCAACAGTACCCATGTAGCAGACAGCGATCAAGCCATGCATGCTAGACAAGCTCAGAAGTGTGTTTCGCCAGCTGTCATCCCCCTGCTGCTGCTGCTGCTGCTGCTGCTGCTTCTTCATCATTGAATTTTTTTTCAACTTTTTTTCTTTTTGTTCCACACAAACGCATCTTCTTCTCTATTGTGCGTTTTCTTGCACTTAACGTAGTTACATGATGATACCAGCTCTCCGCCCAACCGGCGAACCCCCGAGCCGCTCCGAAAGCGCGCGGCGTCGTTATGTCGCGGGACGAAGAAAAAGCTAGCGTTACTGCGTTTCCCTGAAGATAAACTGCCATGCACCCGTCGCCATGCCGACCGCCATCTCCTTCGATGCCACGCTTCGGGCCGTAGGGCCGGCCGTCCGAGGCGGGGGTGTCTATGATTTCCTCGAGAGGCGTTGGAGACTATTTCCAGAAGTGAGGGGGGGGGGGGGCGTCGCTTGTGTTTGCTTTCAAAGGGAAATGATATTAACAAACAGCCACCGCAGGCTTATGCATAGCAGGATGAAGTTCGGGGGGGGGGGGGGGGGGGGGGGTTTGAGCTATTCCTGCATGGTAAGCTTATTGTTTTTGTGGGTGAAATATTTTAAGCTAATGTTTCTGATATTAAAAAATTGGTTAAAATATTGAATTATTTTGC
>JAKWBI020000589.1:0-29481 GCA_022664585.2 Zalerion maritima
CCCCCCCCCCCCCCCCCCCCCCCCCCCCCCCCCCCCCCCCCCCCCCCCCCCCCCCCCCCCCCCCCCCCACGAAGGGTTATAAATCAGAGAAGGTCCCATACTAAATAACGTAAGTTGTAGTATAGTAGTTTAATTGGTTAAAGCCAAATCGTTTATTAAAACTGTAAACCTAAAGTGCATAATTTCAAATCAGCCTGTAGCCACGTTTTTCAGACTTTTACAAAACTTTTCAATTAAGCAATTAAAATAAGTAAGTAAGTAAAATAAATAAGCAATTAAAGTGAGTAAGTAATTAAAAAAAGTAAGCGAGAAAAATAAGTAAGCGAGTAAAATTAATAAGCGAGTGAAAAAAATAAAAATAAAAAAGTAGAATAATAAGCGAGTAAAATAAATAAAAATAAAATAAGGAAATAAGAAATAAGTAAAATAAAAAAACAAATAATAAATAAAAAGAATAATAAATAAAATAAATATAAATAATAAAAAGCGAATAGAAAAAAAGAAAAAAGAAAGAAATAGAAGGTAAAGGATAAAAAGCGAATAAAAGAAATAAAAACAAAATAATAAGAAAAAGCGAATAAAATAAAAAGAAATAAAATTATAAGCGAATAAAATAAAAAGAATAGAATTATAAGCGAAGAAGATAAATTAAAATACCAACTTTTTTAATAATTTAAATCGCATTAGCGATTTTCACAATATGGGTGGCGGATACTACGTATTCCCATACCTTACTTCCTGCGTAAAAGTACCGGATATTATATTATAAACCATATTAAATTAATTTTTATATTTATTAAAAACTATTTTTTAAATATTATATAATTATAAAATAAGGCTATTTTATATAATCCTATAAATAATTATACTTGTAAAATCTTGGAATATCGTTTTTCGCCTAATTAGAAAGAACTTCATACTTTTTACCTTTCAAGTCTGTTCTCTCTTTTAAGTTTTAATAATCCCTCACGGGCTTTATAATTTTAAAATCGAATACTTTGCTTGCTTACACTCGCTGCGTATTTCCAAATATACCTCAGGGTAAAATTTTAAGGAGTAATATTATTATATGTTTTCACTACCTCGCAGTGCTAACAAATTAACCCCCCGCTGTCCTTCTGCCTTGGTTCCCCAACAGCAATAAAAGCTCCCCGTTCCTTTCCGTCACCATCATCCCCGCTTTGGCTTGTGGCACCCGGCAGCCACCCCACTGCCTGGACGGCTGAGTAACCCTCCCGCACCCAGACAACATTATGTCCCCGTTTTTTAAGCTCGCAGACCGTATCATTATTAAACTTATACTCAACGCTGGTCATATCCGGGATAAGCTGATCATGCAACCTGGGCCTGCGCAGGGCCTCCGTCAAGGTATCCCCGTGCTCGACGATGTGCCACGCGACCTGCGTGGTGGACGAGACAATCCTCGACCCTCCCGCTGCGCCGGTGGCGAAGAATAATGTGCCATTGGGAAAGGAAGCGATGATGGGAGTGATGCTGGACAAAGGTCTCTTTCCGGGCCGAATAAAGTTTGCGGGGGAAGGAGGGAAACCAAACTCGTTGGATATGTGCGGAATACTAAAGTCGTTCATCTCGTCGTTAAGGATAATGCCGCTGGACGGGTTCATTATGCGGGCCCCGAAGAGCAAGTTTATCGTCGTTGTTAGCGTCAAAGTCAAGCCGGAGTGGTCGGTCGCGACAATGTGACTGGTGCCGTGGGACGAGGGGAGGGAATATGGCGGATGGCACGGTCGCATGTAGTGGCTGACTGGCTGCGTTTTGGAGTCCAGTATTTGACTTCGTCGCCATTGCGCGCCCGTCTCGTCGAGCATCTCGGCTTCTAGGTCTCCGACGAGGGGAACGAAGTCGGGGTCCCCGAGTTCGGCGCGCGCACCGTAGCCGAACCGCATCGCCTCGTTAAAGCGGTGAATGCTGAGGGCTGGGTGAGTTGACCAATCTGACAGGTCATACTGTTCCATGGTCTTAAGGGTGCTTAGTGTTACTGCTCCCGAGCTTGGAGAGGCGGTGGCGAACAGATTCAATCCCCTATATGTGATGTTTAGGGCGGGCTTAACAACAACCTTGTAGTTTCGCAGGTCTTCGAGGGTTATACTTCCGTTGGCCGCCCGTGCGGTTTGGACCATTCCCTCAGCGAGGTATCCCTTGTAGAAAGAGTCGGGACCAAGCTCACCAATATTCTCGAGAGTTTTCGCGTATCGCTTCCGGGTCATCATCTCGCCGCGCCGTACTAGCCGACCCGTGGGGGCAAAGTCCTGAGCCCAGTTTGGATCGTTAAGGAGGAAGTTTCCCTCTCGCCCTGCCACAGCGTACTCCATGTATCGCACTAGATCCTCTCCCACCTCGAAACCGTCCCTAGCTATTTCGACGGCGGGAGCGAAAATATCCCGCCAGGGCAACTTGCCCCATCGACTGTGGATGTATTCGAACCCCCTGATTTCTCCTGGGACACCAACAGACAGCCCTCCTTCGATGCTTCCGGGTATATTTCCGTAGTACATATCCTCCGAGGCCGCTGCGGGCGCTGTCTCCCGGAAATCAATGGAGTGATAAATGCCCGAAGGTTCCCGGACGAGCATAAACCCCCCCCCCCCAATACCGGAGTGATACATCCCGATTACTCCGACGCATAGGGTTGTGCCGATCATAGCGTCGACTGCGTTGCCTCCGGAGCGAAGCAGGGAAACCCCGATCGAGCTGCAAATATGGGACTCGGAGGCCACAGCGCCATGTGTGGTGCTGGCCCCATACTGACTATGGGGCCCCTGCTGATAAAGGTGAGAAGACAGAGGGACCTGGGCGTGGTGCCAGTCCTGGGAGGTTGGGTGCGACGAAGACAGCCCGAGGAGAAGAAGCATAGCAGACCTAGGAACTGGGAGTAATTTTTAGTCGACCTGGTTGGCCAATACAGTTAGAATGGGGAACCTACTCATCGTGATAATGGAACAACCTTATAGAGACTAGGTATCTGGGGTAAAACTCGTGGAGGCATGCAAAATCTGCAAGGGCCAGGCTTATAAATAGAAGAATAGCAGACTCTGCGCAAATTTCCTAGGATAGGAAGGGTTAGTCTAGGTCCGGTGGCTGCGGACTGGTAAGTCGTTTCCCACGTTGTTTAAGAATCGGGACGCATTTGATGATTTTGCAGGAAGGGAGCCTTCGACCGTTAGAAATATTTGTACCATCCTGGAGTAATATAATATGTGGGACGAGCCGCTGCTTGTGAATTAGACATTTGTAAGCCTTATCCGGTGCTTCCTATCCATTCACACCTGTAGGGCCTGCGGAGGCCACTGCCGTTTAAGCTTGCAGGATTTCCGCCGTGATGGGAAGATGTGAAAAGACCCCTGCCTGCATGGATTGTCGGCTGCGTGGGTCAACTGATAAGAAACTGACGCTAAGACTTGCTAGGGCGTCACGTTGGGCGGTGCGACAGGGCCAATAGGTTCGGCGGATATGGCTCCTCAAGTTCGGTCGGGCAGAAACGGTTGGGAACGGCGATGCGACCGTAACAGGCTGAAACAGCATAATAGGCTAGCTGCTTTAAGCAGTACATTTAAAGCTTTATCCATTAGTCTGCTATTAAAGTAATCAACCTGAGCGAGCCTGTATTTACCAAGATTGGTCGCGCACCCGTCAAGCTAGGAAAGAATTCATTATACTGCCATTATAAATCATTTAGTATCACCTGCGTTCCGTCATTCGTTTAGGAACATCTTACTTCCTTGTAAGCTACCATAGAGACGGACATTACTACTAATAGCATGCTGTATTTCCCGATAAGCAGGGTGTAATATTCTTTACGGCTGCAGCCAATACTCCATCTTGTTTAACGAAACTAGGTTTCCATGTTTTTAATGCTCAGGATATAGGTATATTTTACTTAGTTCTTAGCTAGAAACACGGGCCTGAAAACCGGGAGTGCAGCTAGTTTGAAAGTCATCCATCCTTTGCTAAACATGAGTATCCGTAAGGACTTATCTACCACTTCTTCGTCAATATTCTTACACTGTTTCCAGGCATTACTGGGTTCTTCCTCGATAACCGAAATATTGCACATGTGTGGTGTTTAGGAACTTAATAGCTATACTTCTTGTCAACCATGCCAACTAGGAACTCCATCTCTCTCGTCCAGTTGCGGGCAAACACTTCTTCGGTGAATCTCCTGGACGACCGTCTGGCTCTGAGCCTCATCTCTACCAGCTCGCGCTCGGGCAGGGACAAAGCCTCCTCGTACGCGTTGGCGAACTCCTCGACCGTTGTTGCATGGTAGCCTGTGGGTTTATCGTCTTCATCTATCACAATATCCATTTTAGGCCCGCCCGAGTCGTGTGCGACAACAATCAAGCCTGCCGCCTGGTACTCGACAACCCCAATGCCGAAATGCTCATTCCACATGCCGTTGACCCCAACTGAGCATCTGCCCAGCTGCTCGAGGATCTCCTCCCAGCTGGCATCCAGGCGGAACTTCACGCGGTCCTTAATGTGAAGTTCGTTAACGAGGAGCCGGAGCTGGTACACCCGCTTTGAGTCACCATCGTCCCTCACACTCCCGACAAGCATCAGCTCGGCCTCCTTTGCGGCAGGGCAGTCTCTCCTAAGAAGCTCGGCGAAAGACTGAACCACCAGCTCGTGGTTTTTTTCTGGTCGAAACTGGGCGATATAAAGAAGCGCCTTCTTACGCCTGTTCTCGGTCTCGGCGGATACTTGGATGGTTGATTCCATTTCCTTCACCGAGACTGGAGGATATACGACCGTAATGGGTTTCCTCTCTGGCTTCAACCTGCGGTAGGGTCCCCATAGCTTTTGGATATGATTCTGGGTCCAGCTCGAGTTCGTCATAACCACGTCGACCGAGGCGCCGACCCGCGAGTATAGCTTGGCAAAAGCCATCCAGTAGATCCACTTGGCGACTCCCCTAAGGCCGACTCCCTGTCCAGCGTTAATGCCTTGGCCTCCAACCCTTGATTCCGGGTTCAGCGAGTCGAGCATGTCGGTAGAGATGGTGGGGTAGTGCACGTATGCGCAAGTTGGCATCCGGCGGAAAAGAAACTTGCAAAAGCCAACGGCGAAGGCGTAGCCCATCGTGTCGATGAAGATATCGGGAACCGCCATGGAAAGTGCATCTAATACCATGATGACCGAGCCGAACGACTGGCCGAGGAGGGTGAAATGTGGCCACCTTGATGCCAAGACCCAGTCGCGAGTGGTAAGATAAAGAAAACATATCGTCGGGCGATACAGGTGGATGTTGAAGCGAGCCTACGAGAAGAAAGTCAAAGTTAGTAAGGCAGAACTGAGGTTTGAGAACAACATCCAACACCACCGGGGGACACCTGACCTCTACCCTATCGAGAATTTCTTGTTTGTTGGCACCGTGATCGCCCGTATAAACCACACATTTGGCCTTCGGCCATTGCTCCTGTGTTGCTCTGATGGCGGCCCACAGGACCCGCTCGCCTCCTCCTCCGGCATTGCTATGGTTGGGAATAAATCTAGTTAGCAAAGTTCGCGGCCTAAAGAAGGCAAGCATACCAGAATGGATGCAAGAACCCAACCACACCATCCCAATCACTATTGTTGGCTGGTAATCTTCTTACTGCTGGTTCGCCCTCCACCGTATTGAATTCTTGGATAGGACTGGTTGCTAAGCTGCCATTGCCACGGTTGGTCTTCTCCTCGCTGTCCTCTTCTAACATGGAGTTTATTATTTGGTGTTTCCTGCCCTCAGACTTCTTGCGCAAGTACCAGCCGAAGAGCCGGCCGAGGACCCGGAGGAAGGCGGGAACGGCAGAGTGGATAGCAAAAGGAGCGAGGATGGCAAGTGAGGCGACGACGAAGGGAAAGGTGGAAGGTTCCATGATTCGGTTGTTCTCGTGCCTCGCGCGAGGGACGATCGGATAGTTAGGGTGGAAGAGAACTCGAGAATGAGGAAGGTGCATTCGGGTCAGGTTTCGAGACGACGCCTGGGGTAGCTGCTGTTAGCTTTGGCGGTATCAAAGGGAGTGGCGTCGGGTAATGCTGGAAACCCGGATTTTCCACTTCCGAGCTATAAATAACCAAGCATTTTTGTGAATGGTAGTGGAAGGCAAAATATATTCGACCTTCTTGTGCGTTTGGAGGGATTAAGAGTTTGGATATTCTATGGTGAATGGTGAATTTTAAGAGGTGTTAAGAAGGTGCGTGCACGCCTGGTCACAAGTGCGGGTCACAGCTTACCGTTTGAGACAGTATTGGGCAGCTGCCGTCTCGGCCGTGATTAGTGCCGCTGGGGTTTTTAACATAACAAGCGGTTCCGGATAGCGGCACCTATTGTGTAGGTACCTAGGTTTTCCTGCTACATAGCTATTCACTCTGGCATCCCATCCCACATAATGGGAATCAGGCTCCGATAATGACCAGCCTTACTTGCCTTCCTCGACGGGGCTTAAGAACATCGACGACACCGCCCATTATCACCCTTTTCCGAGCTATATCGCCATGTCCTTGTTGCCCACACACACCTTCCCTAGTCGCCCTCGTCACCTTAACTGGCGCCTTGCCTCGACACTACACAACTATTACGGGTAATTTCCCTTTTGGGGTGACAAGACCCAGCCTCAACCCGCAGCGTCAGCAATCCGAGCACCAGCGACACCTTGACTTTGTTCTTAACAATTGCCAGCATCCTATTCCCTCCTCCCGACGATACTTCATCGAGTCGACCTTCGCGGCCAGCCATGCCGTT
This sequence comes from Zalerion maritima, assembly GCA_022664585.2. Classification (NCBI taxonomy): domain Eukaryota; kingdom Fungi; phylum Ascomycota; class Sordariomycetes; order Lulworthiales; family Lulworthiaceae; genus Zalerion; species Zalerion maritima. The sequence continues at coordinate 6,743 of JAKWBI020000589.1, forward strand.
ATCACATCCCTCCACGCCGTCACCCCTTGGTACCTTACAATTCCCCTCTTCTCGCTCGTTGTGAATTTGGTCTGCCGCTACCCATTCGCCATCAAGGTGCACAGTATTCGGCTTCGCCAAGCTCGTCTCCGATCACTGGAATCGTTATTTGTGCGGGCTTACGTGGCTGCAGACAGGGACCAGAGAGAATCAATAGAAGGTCCAGGGTCTCGCGTCAACGTGGGTGTCAAGGAATTTAAAAGACTTCACGGCACGACCGACCGGGGCTGGGTCGTCCTCTCCGCGGCACTGACGTTTCCAGCCTGGGTTTTCGGCGGCGAGACCATCCGAAGAGTCACCGGCAGCAGCGTGGGCTTGGTAGGACTCATAGTGGGCGGTGACGGAGACTCGCAGTTTAAGTACCTCGCAGACCCCGCCATGGCGACTGAAGGGCTGCCGTGGGCCATGGATCTAACGACCGGCGACCCCTACCACGTCCTTCCCCTTGTGCTAGGCCTCGCCATGCTTGCTCGCGCCGCACCGCGAAATAAAAAAGAGTTAATCGAGCTATTCAGCCTCAGCGGGCACCAAGGTAATAGCGTCGGCGTTTCTTCCATGGGCTCTAGGGTGTTGAAAAGATACTCTCTGGTTTTCTCGGCCATATTCCCAATGCTGATTTGGAACCTGGAGGCCGCCTTGCAGCTCTACTGGCTGAGCACCATCGTTTGCTCTTCGGTTGGATCAGCGGCCATTATGTCATACATGACTCGCAATAACGCATACCTTGTTTGGATTAGGAAAACGCGCCTCGGTCCCGACAAGGGCATAGATTATCCTGGCGTCATGAATAAGCATCCATAATGGAGCTCGAGCGGAGTGGAGGTTTTCCTTTATGAACGCATATTTATATATAATCAATTATACTTCTACGATGCCAATGCGCACTGACCCAGGTTGTTGATTTCCACAGGAGAGTAAAGTTACGAGAAGTTATTTCCCAGATTTGTTATCTTCGCCGGCGTGAACATGCATACTCTGCTATACTATAAAAAGAGATAAAGAAAGAGAACGCTACACGATGCTGGTGGTCCCTCCTAACCTAGCACCTTATTCTTAAACATGGGCTAGGGCTTCTTGCACATAGTGTCCCCTCTCCAACTCTTGTGCAGCCTTCCCACCCCCTCGAATCGGTTCCGCCCCCAACAGAAACCAGCTATGTACATGTGTTCGAGTGAGTAGGTTCCGCCGCGCTCCTTTATGCCAGGACAACGGCAAGGATAATGATGGTCAATATGACGGCTAGGATAATGAGCAAGCAGCACATTTTGCTCCTCGCGTTCTTCTGGTACCTTGCTGCCTGCCGTAGCTCGAAATCGGCGCCCTCTGTGGCCGTGTGCACCTCCTCCACGTTGTCCGAAATTGTGTTCAGCTGCTCCCCCTGCTCCGATACGATCTGGGCAACCTGCTGGAACAGCACGTTAAGGTCGCCGACTCCCTGCTCGATGGCGCGGATCTCGTCCTCGCGCTCGCGGATGAGGGCATCTTGGAAATCAACGTCATCCTGGGGCGCGAGGTGGGAGAGTTCCTGTTGCTGTTCGAGTTGCTGCTGTTCCTGAAGCTGAAGGTGCCCGCCGTCGTCGTGAAGGTGCAGGCCGGCGGATGACGTTGGAGGGGAGGAGACGGCGGCGGCGCGGGACTCGGCGATTTGGGATCTTTGGCGGCTGATAGCCTGGTTCTGCAGGGATTGGAACGATTGGAGGGATTCTTTCAGCTGGCGGGAGAGTTTTTGCTGCTTGTACTTTTGCGTCGACTGTTTTGGTGGGACAAGCATGAGTCAGCGTCGCATGAGACTTGGGCGACAATGAGGGAATAAACAAATACCGTCACATCCTCCCACGTCTGGAGGTTCTTGAGGCCCTCTCCGGCCGACTGGAACATGCCCTTTGTCTCCTCAAGTAGATTGTGGATACGCTCGCGGGTGCGGGGGGTGTCGCGGCGGCTAAGTTCCTTGCGGAGGTCCGACATGTTGGACGCCAACCGGAAGAGCTTGTTCTCGAGGTCTTGGGCGACGCGCGAGAACTGGGGGTCGTCCGAGTACCCGCTTCCGCCGCCGCCGCCGCCATGCCCGGTTTCGAGGGAGGACAGCTGGTCATAGGACATTGTGATCTACGGTACGCCGTCGTTGGGATGTTTGATGTCGAAAGAATGTCAGCTGGATGAAGGCGATCGTGGACAGTAAGTAGTGAGTACGGGTCGGGTGATGATGATGACGGATGGTGGTGGTGGAAAGATTGGAGGCTAGAAGAGTGTAAATACAGAAACGAATGGAGTTGGTACGCCGGCAGCTTGAACCAAAGCCCATGAAACGCAGCTGCCTTGGGTGGGCCTTTGGAACCAGGAGCCAGCTCGCGCAGCACTAGCAAGGTTGGGTGGTTGAGCTATGTACTGTACGTACATATGTTAGTTCAGGGACTGCGCAGTAAATTAAACCGATGTGACGTCTGTTTGACGCTGTAGTCAGGGAACTTCGAAGCCCGCTGGCGGCTGCGGCTTTTATCGTCATGTGATGGCGTATTGTGGCATGTGGACCCAGAGATTCTTATCGATATTGGTCCTCCAAGCGTGTTGGGCTGTCGCGATCCACGGTAAGCTGCTAAAAAGATTAATACTCCCAGACAACCTTTTTTCTTTTTGTTTATTTTTACATCTCAAGCTCCTCCAACCCCAATATTGGCTACCCCCAGACTTCGACACACTTTCATCGTCCCAAGCATTCGGTTTTCGTTAACCTCCCGCCCAAGCAACCGATAGTCAATTCCCTACAATGCCCCACCGCGACCATGTCTACGTCCAAAATAGTTGCTAGGCGGGTTCCCTACAAGGACTTTCTCCAGCCCGCCCTCCAGAGAAGATTTGTCCTCGCGTCGGCCCTCATCCTCGTTATATCGTACTTTGAGGCCGTCCTTGTCGGCAGCTGGCACTCGTGGCTCTGGGCTTGGTTTCCCATCATCCGCACCTTTTTCTTCTTCATCTGCGCATTCTCTATAATCCTCCTCCGAGTCGCCCATTACCACGTTGGTATCCGGACCGCGAGCTCCCCCATCCAAGTTGCCCAGAATGCCCTGTTCGCCGCCAAGTCCTGGGAGATCCTAGCCACCTACGTCGTCTTTGGGTGGTTTTTCAGCCAGTTCTACCTCCTCTATGCAGCTGACCGGCTGGGACTACAGTGGATACTACATCAGGCTGGGGACCGCGCACGCCTGAACGAGAAGCCAATCTTCTTCTCAACCTACTTCGTCACCCTCGCTGTCGTCCACGCCGTCCACCACATTGCCGCCGACGTCGACCAGTTACCCCTCGGCACCATTACCCCAGCCAACCTTGTCAGCAGAATCAACTCCAAGCTTCCCAATATCGCCACCAAAGCTGCTGTCGCGACCGTCGCCGCCCTTATGTTGCACCTACTTTGCTATTCGCTTTTCATGCGCTCTTCTGCGTGGGGATGGGCCCTTTGGTCCCTAAGGCCGTTCTTCAACCTCCCAAAATCTAACATGCTTCCCAGCATCTACCCCTACCACCTGTGGCTCTTCTCTAGGATGGTATACGTAGGATGGCTCCTCAGTTTCCTGTGGATCGCTGGCAACTTCGGTTTCTCGGTTCTCATGAAGGCTGAACCTCTCAAGCACGGAAAGCCCATCACCTCCGAGTCCAAGGACCCGAACGGCAGTCTGCTCAACGGCCTTAAGAGCAAGAAGTTCTCCGTCAAGTGTTTCGCCATGTGGGAGCTTGCTTTCGTCGCCCGTGACTTCGAAGATAGGAGAAAAACCATCTTTGATGACATCGACCGCTTGGACGGCCCGATGTGGTCGCAGGTGTACCAAGTCTGTCTCGGTGTGGTCACTGGCGTCCAACAAAACATGAACAACGTTGGAAAGCAGCCGGAGGGGCCCAAAGTAGAAGAAGCCAAGAAAGAAGAAGCTCGTCCAAAGGTGGCGGTGCCTCCGAGCGCCCGCAACGTGTGCATCCAGCGACCAGAGAGGGACGATATTGTCACGCATGTTCAAAAAGAGCTCAAGTCCATCTCACAGAGTCCGGGCAAGACGCCACTCCACGAGCTGAGCCCCATCGCCAGGAAGGCCATCACGGATGCAAAGAACAAGTACCTCACAATGGAGCAGCAGGAGGCTATGACCCGCGACGGCATTAACAGTGCAGTCAAGACCCGTGTCACCCAGCTTCTGAACCACCCCATCGGCGTGCTCATCAGGCGGGACTTTGGTCAAAGGTTAGCCGCTGTCGTTTTCGACTCCGAGGAGGTGGAGATTAGTCTTTATGTTAACGCTGTCAACGTCCTGACCAAGCTTTCGGTCAACAGTCTAGCCGAGGACCAGTATGGACACGTGCAACGGGATGTTGCGAGCATCATCAGGACATTCACTACAACCCTTAATAAGCTAGAGGCGTTCGCCACCGCATTCCCCACCCACTGGCTAGACGGTAACGCAGAGAGGGAGTGCAGGCAGGTGAACGAGCTGGTGGGAGCCTTAAGGTTGGGCCTGCGAGAGTTGTTGGATGCGTTTGGAGAATTTGCGGAGGACCTAAGATTAAGCAGAGCAGACATGAGACAGGCAATGGATGCGACTTTAGAGCCGCAGAAGTAAAAGAAGGTTGTGTCCCACTGGATGTAATTACTAGCAGGAGGTATCTTATCACGAGATGACCGGGCATTTCCGGCGAACGGAGTTTTTGCGGAATAAATAAACATTTTAATTCTTGTTGCCTAGTTTTTGCTCTCATGTTAAGGGCACTGAGGTACTTATTCCCGTCTTCCGGCCCCATTGTGAATATTGTGGTGGTATAAAGGTGCTCGCTCATTTTTCTCGGGGCGGAAATTGGTTCGAGCCGTTACATCTGCCGGCCGTGTCCAATAAGCGTACCTCTGGAGACACCTTGAGAAAAGCGCTATGGAGGCGATTTGCCTCTGTCAACAGAGGGCCGCGAACCACACCCCGTGTTCACCGACTTTATCAAGGCAACCGAGCTTGCAGTCATGCATGAATAATTCTGGTTGTAGGTGTGATGTCTCGCGAGTTCATTATCGCCATAGGTTGCAAAAGGTTGTACCCAGTGCATGAAAGGGCCTCAGTGTCCCAACTTCCCCCCTCGAAAAGGCCTCAGAGGCCTCAGAGGCCTTGGCTCAACAACTTATATTATAATAGCACGATCAGATAATCACGTAGATAAAAGTTACTCCTTCCTTCTCGGTGGTATCAATATATTGTCTCCTAAGGTTCCCCAGTTTACAAGAGTTCGTTGACCGTCTATGAGAAAAGTCCCGTGCATTTAGGGAACTGTCTTGGGATCCTTGGCACTTCCAGCCTTACATTCATACTAGTCCGAATGCACCCTATTAGCCAATCAGGGCGCCCTGACTTGAAGGCGTCTTTCGTGGTCGGTGGCATAGTGATACATCTCACTTGGACGAAGGGAAAATGCAAGTTCTCAAACATTCGTCGATTCATTTCACCCCAATTCGTGTGCTACTTGGGGGCACTTCCGGAGACGCAGGGCCCTTTCTCATCTGGCCAACAAAGATGGGTTGCTAACGTGTTGCAACGAGATGCCCGAACTGTAGGGTAAACGACGACACCACGTCCAGCACGCCAATCTCCGCCGGTGACAATGGCATCAACCAATCAAGCTATACCCCAGAAGTCAAGCTTCCGTCGTCCCCGCCTCACCTTCTGGGTTTGGCGGACTTTGTGGAGTTTGGGGGAAGCGACAACGCGCTCGCGTTTCCGGAGCGAGAAGTGTCAGAGCTCCTCGGCTTTTCTGATCGATATATACCCCCTCCGGATGCCAACTTCCTCCAGATTGATATGCCGCTCGACCCATTCAGCCACTCAATTTTCCCATATTCTTCTGTTGCTCGCCTAGAGACCAGGCACAACCCGACTAACTATAATCGCTCCCTTCATGTATCATCGTATGAGCGTGAGAGGACATCAATGAACAACATCAACACTCTCGAGGATTCTTCTGTCTACTCGACAGCGAGGCAAATGTTGGGCTCCAATTGCGTTGGTATCGATGGACAAGAGCCCATTCTTGAACTCCCCTGGAAAGACTCAGTTTCCCCGCCAACACCGTCAGCCTCATCTTCGCCATCTTTGACACAGTACCAAGCTCATTCCCAGTCTCGGGATCAGCACCAGGCCTCTGCCTCTGCATCTGCATCTGCATCTACACACAGTCATCTCCCTCCCACCCCTGCCATAGTCACCACTCCCCCAAGTCCCACCCCAAGTCCCAGCTCCCAGGACGCTCACGAGTTAACAACATCTACAACGAGCGGTTTTACGTGCCATTACAAAGGATGCAACGAAGCCTTCACGCTAGATAAGGACAGGGAAAGACATGAGAGAGAGACACACAGGCAGATCAAGCCCTTCGCCTGTAGCTGGTGCGACGACATGTTTTCGAGAAAGGGAAATAGAAATCGTCATATGGAAACATGTCCCACCAATCCGGCTGTGGGTGGAAGACGGACATGGAGGCCGAGTTCTGTGGCTTTAAGGGAGAAGAAGGATGAAGTGAAGGAGGGCGTGCCTGAGGGTTACGAGGAGAATAAGAAAAAGAGAGTGGTCAATGAGGATGAGGAAGAACCAGGATCTGACACGGGAACCTCTGCAATGAGTGTAGAGACATCAGTGAAGCCGCGCGAGAGGAAAAGGCGTTATGATAGCGGGGACGAAAATGGGATGGACGATGACGATGACGATGACGATGTGGATAGCTTGAAGAGAAGACTAGACTTTGTTGAGAGCGAGGTAAAAATTGAAAGGGCTAAAAGGAAGGCCGTGGAGACAAGGCTAAGGAAGGTTGTTCGAAGCAAGTTGAAGAGCAAGAGACGGCGCCAGGGTTGACAGGCGGATTGGTTCTGTTTGCATAAGGGTAGTGTCTGCCAAATACCTCGAGAAATAAAAGTGGCAAAAGATGACAAATGATTGGGGGAGGGGGGGGACGGCTCAATGCAGTGATACAATTAAAAAAAAAACAAGAAAATGAAAAGAAAACGGCTAAAGATGGGCGATCCTGCTTTTCTCTTAAGTGGCAATGTTGTTTCAACTGCCCTCCGGGACACAATGTCAGGTTTTGGGGTGTAAATCATGAAATACCTACTATTCCTGTAGTAGTAGCATTATAAAGCAGTCGATAAAATAAAATGATTTTTCCGGTGATTCTTCAAGCAAAAGATCTCCAGTTTGTCAAGGGCCTGGTTGTATAGCAATACTACTAGCAGTAACTCCGAGTCCGACTCGGATTCACAATATGCCATGCAATGTGATGTTTCCCATGAGCTGCTTAGGTAATGCGGTTGCCCTGTCGGTTCTCTTGGCGTGGCGTCTTCCACCAATAGGAAGCGGTCGCATCGCCCGACCCCCGGCCAATTTCGGCAGTCCGCTTTCCAACCAACTTAGTATCAACTCAACACCTCCACTCATGATGGTCGCCCCTTAGAGTATTAATATTTAATACCTCCCTCGGACGGACTCGGGACCTTTGGCCTTGCAGAATACCCAATTTAGTTCTTTGCGTTCCCCATCATAAGATCGATATAGCTAGGTCTGCAGCTGCAAGTCACCTTGTGCCTGCATGGCATTAGCTGTCTGTTATCGCGACAATATCAACTCTCCGTCATGGCTTCCCCATCTCATCCAGAGACGCCGGCACATCCTCCTTCCCGCTCGACACACTCATCTCACATTACGTCTACCTCCTCGCCGCCTTCTCCGACTGCGATATCGTCGTCCCCGAAGCCGAAAATTAAGACATTCCTCTCCGTACTCTACACGTCCCTCTACACTTTCCTCCTGCTCCTCCTGCTACTACTACTACTCGCGACACCAGCAGACGCCATCCGCCAGACCATCGAGCACGGCCAGTTCTACAAGGTCATCATAATCGGCGTCGCCTATGTAGCCACCGTCTTGGTCGTTTCCTTCGTTTACGCCGCGAGGCTCTTCATGACGAGGAACGTACTTGCAAGCATCCCGAGGGAAGGCGGCTGGGGGGTCGGCTGGTGCGACGGAGGCGGCTGGAAGACGGCAAAGGGATGGGGGAGCGCGTGGTCCGGCGGAGCCGCCGCTGCGAAGGGCGGCAGAGGAAGAAGCACCCAGATCGAGGTCAAGCGCGAGGTTGCAGTGATGATCAAGACGTCCCTCAGTCGGAACGCGGCAATCGCGTGGGATGCAAAGCCCAGGGTCAAGGAGCGGGAACCCGGGAGCAGGGGAGAGTTGGACAGCTCTGGAACTGAACAACAGCACATGAATGGGAATGGGGACCGGCGGGGAAGCCGCCCCGGGAGTGCTCACATAGTCGGGCTTTTGGGAAGAAACATGACAACCCTTGCGCATCCAGACCGCAATGCCGCCCGCGTTGGTACTGGAGACACTAGGGTGGTCGGAACCGGCTCTCACGTTCAGGACAAGGAGGCGCCGCGGAAGAGCTTCCAAATAGCTCGGCCGAGAAAAACAATCACCATGGAAGAATCCCTCGGGATATCCCTCCCTCCCCACCACCCTGTGTGGGGTTCCATTTCGCACCCCGGCTGGTCATCTCCCAACTCGCCCGATCTTCCCAACCTACAATATTCGACAGTTCTTTCGGAGCTTCCCAACCTCATCGAAGCCAAGGCACTCACCCTCGCCCCGGCCATCCCGACGGACGACGGGTTCGGACAGGACGGAGACGCCGAGGCCCGGGTGGCCGAAGCACAGGCAGCACTGCAGCGCCAGGGGGAATATGTGGGTCTCCGGGACTATCTTGCCATGCTTACCCAGCTCGGGGTGCTGCAAGGCGAAGAGACGGAACAACTAGTCACCGACTTCGTATCTGCCTACGAGCGTGCGAGGTTTTCAACTAGCTCCATAGCAGAACCTAATTTCAGGACGCTGATGCACCTCTTCGCGGCTCTTCTCCGCGCCATGCAGCCGCTTGCCGGTTGGGGCGACATACCCGGTGGCTGCGGATACGGCTACGACCCGGACGGCCGCCTACGAGAATCGGACAGTGATCCCGACGACCCTCCTGCGAAATCTCTGAGTCCCACGACTCCCAGATCCCAGCGAAGCCTTGCATCCATGCGCTCCTCCATTCGTTCGCAGCCTTCGGGGCCGTTCCTACGCAGAGGATCATGCCTTCGATCCGGAAGCGTCGACGGGGGATGCCACAGTGACACCGACTCGTTCGGCCCGGCACGGCTGTCCCTAGCCACACGCACTTCCTCAATGCTGACCCGAGGGGGTGCCGCAACAGTGTACCGAACTGCACCAACGACACCCATGTCGATGAAAGCAAAACTTGGCCCGCCCACAGGACCCCGGAACTATCTGAGCCCAGGGTCTGCGCTCGCCGTCTCGGGACTTGGTGCTGGGGGCGGTTGGAGCGATAGCGATAGCAGCTTTGCTCAGACGAGGAGGGCGTTTGAAGATTCTACGGGGGATGAGCACGAAGGGGGGCGCCACATATGCGCTCTTGGCTCGGGGACGGGGAGCCGAGATGGAAGGCTCAGGAGCTTTGCTGGTGCCGGAAGTGGTAGTGGTGACAATTTCAGCGGCATCCGCCCAGAAGGGGGGGATGAAACTGGCATTCTCGGTGGATTTAATGGCGGCAGCAGTGTGGCTGGCAGTGTAAGAAGGGGTAGGCCGGGGCTGGGTATAGCAGGGCTAGGGAGCCTGAAGAGCCAGCGGGGGGAAATTGCCAGTGGGTCCGGAAGCGGCAGTGGGAGGAGCGGGAGTGCTGGGTCTGCGTCTGGTCGGAGCGCCAAGACCACCGGGAGAGGGAGCAGTGGGGGAAGCGTCATTCGGCTTGCCAGGGCAGGAGAAGGAGATTTACCGTACGTTTTGAAGGTTGGGGAGAGAGGATGATGGCCAATACTACCCATATAAATATGGCGGAGTCTGGGGACACGAGGAGGGTGAATAATGATGAGATTAGTGGTTACGCCGGGCGCTCACGAAGAATGATCGTTTTTCGGTCCCCAAAGTTCATCCACAGCTGCAGTTACTCTCTGGCCTCCATATTGAAGAACATAAGCATCGATACCAGGTACATACGAACGAGAATAACCAAACACTTTGGCCGTTTACTCTGAAATATTTGCATGTGAGCTCAAAAAGACATTTTTTGTTCTTTCGGACTAGTAAAAGAGCTGAGGTTCTCAAGGTGCGCGATCATGTTCCTTGCCTTATAGCGCACCAATAGGAGTTTTTGGCTGCGTGCTCGGACCGACTTGCAGCGGGCGGCAGTTGCTCCTGCTCGGACGGTGAGGAATTTTCCAAAAGGAATCCGAATGCGTACCATTGCCTGGTTTATATGCGGGGTTAGAATACCCAGCACCGAAAGGCGATTGCTGGAGGAAATATATCCTTGTACGTAGGTGTGAGCAGGGCCTGGCGTGCTCTGTACCTGCGTCCGGCGGGAGATGTCCGGTCTGGGTGGTGTCCGCAAGATCCTCCGACGCGCACGAAACTTGAATATCACCGAGCAGTCACAAGCATTATCGGTCCCGTTGATGGATGCTCGGCAAAACGAGGTGTCCTCGCTGGAGCGGCTATCGCTGGATTCGGAGCATGGCACCCGGATCACTACCCGGGAAGGACGGGTTCTGCCGTGTTATTTCTGTTGCGCCTATAAGGACGCTATAACTTTGATAGTGCTGTTAGTTTTAGTATGCGAAGTGCCAGCCGACGGCTGTCGGCCAATGCTGTGAGTTGTCTATGTTGGTATACATCAATGTATTCTTTGCTGTATCATTCAACTGGCATTCCACGTCAGCGTGGGAGCAGTGCTAAGTTCCGCGACGTTCTCGGTGGATATAACTCCCAAATCCTCCATCTTTCCAGCATTTCTGCAGTTGAATACAACATTGACCCTTTATAGTTATTCCTCATATATCATATCCCATTCTCTTATTATCCCCCTTGCTTCCCCATGCGTGACCTGCACGCATGGATGCGCACCATACGAGTCGGCTCTAGCCTGGGATTGCTCAGCGCATCTTCCCCCACTCTCGTCCCGGCGGTTAATATCAAGAGTGCGTGGGTGGGACAAGGTTTCTCGGTGTGACTTTTCTTCATCTCAATCATCGCCTCATGATGATGGATAGATTTCCCCCGCATCCATCGCATCTATTCTCCAACACCTTGCTATTTTATTCCCCGCACCATCATTGCTTTCCAACTCGGCGCTGCGTGTTACGCAGAATTTTGAACCCGGCTGTGAAGGGTTTCGATATCGACGTGGATATGGATGCGGTTTTGATTCTCCGACGTCTCGGCTGTGCATGTGGCTATTGAGTTTGAGACTATATCAAACTAGATCACATTGTCTACACGTAGGGCTAACTGCGGAATACTTATAATATTGTCCACACTTGGGGACTTCTCACAAAGATATGAGATGCGACGGTGGCTTTTGCTTCTTGGCATGCGACAGCAGATAGGTGGCGACACAACGAGGTGGGCTAATTCTCAAGTCGGATGTACCGGGGGCGATGAAGAAACTCCGGATGGATGTTATTTGGTGGGACTATATTCTCGTCGCTAATCCCTGGCTCATATCATGTCATGCTGTGTTGTGGGGATGCTACCTCACCTTCGAAAGATCCTGCGTGCGAAAGCAGGCCGCCGACTCGTAGCTTGATGGAAGTTACTGCGGACAATTTCCCCCGGTGGGCGATGCAACCGTACCGTCGCTTGTTAAACGTTATCCCGGAGTCCGTTATCGGGAGATTTGTCATTTCGTCACCGACAAGCGTAGCATGTAGCCGCTCATCAAGTCCCGCGGGCCACGTTCCGTTTCGAACAGTCATTGCTGGTTGAGGATGGAGCCTCACATCCTCGCATGCTATTGCAATCCTGCAGGATAAATAGCCCGGGGACCGCATCCATGGGGAGTTTCCAACTCCCTTCTCCTACAACCATTCACTCCCTCGCCAACTATCACGTGGGTAGCTAGGAGCAAGTTCTTGGTTTCGAAAAGAACGCCATACCGATACGCACTTACGCCTGGCGAACAGCCGGTTGCCATTATGTTTCCTTCACCTCGGGTTTTGGCCCTAGGGCTAGCAGTCCTGTCCTCTATCACCTCGGGTGCGGCTCAAATTGTTGTCCAACCAGAGGCGTTTGACATCGGAGTCAGCTCGTACGCCTTTGATCTCTCCCAGGTCACCCTAAGTGACTCTCGGTGGAAGGATAACCAGGACCGCACTCTCAACTACCTCAAGAATGTGGATGTCGAACGTATGCTTTACGTTTTCCGTGCCAACCACAACGTTAGCACCAACGGCGCCGAGACGAACGGAGGATGGGACGCCCCCGATTTTCCTTTCCGGTCCCATTTCCAGGGCCACTTCCTAACCGCGTGGTCGTACTGCTACGCTCAGCTCGGCGACTCGGACTGCAAGTCTCGCGCCCAGTACTTCGTCGAGGAGCTCAAAAAGTGCCAGGACAACAACGAGGTGGCCGGTTACAGCGATGGCTACCTTTCCGGCTTTCCCGAGTCCGAGTTTTCCCTGCTCGAGAACCGCACTCTCGGGAACGGAAACGTCCCCTACTATGCCGTGCACAAGACCCTCGCTGGTCTCCTCGATGTCTGGCGCCACATGGGAGACAACACGGCACGGGACGCGCTGCTCGCTCTCGCCAGCTGGGTCGACTGGCGCACTGGCCGTCTCACGTACGCCGAGATGCAGAGCTTGATGGAGACCGAGTTTGGAGGCATGAACGAGGTTATTTCCGACATCTACCACCAGACAGGCGACGAGGCCTGGCTCGAGGTGGCGTCTCGGTTCGACCACAAGGCGGTCTTCGACCCCCTCGCCGAGAACTCTGACGAGCTCAACGGGCTCCACGCCAACACCCAGGTGCCCAAGTGGATAGGCGCGGCCAAGGAGTACAAGGGCTCCGGAAACACGACGTACAAGGACATCGCGGCCAACGCGTGGCTCATGACAGTGAACCACCACTCGTACTCGATCGGAGGCAACTCCCAGTCCGAGCACTTCCGCCCCTCCGACGCCATCGCTGACTACCTGCTGGAGGATACGTGTGAGGCCTGCAACACGTACAACATGCTTAAGCTCACGCGCGAGCTCTGGGTCATGGACCCCGAGGATACGACCTACTTTGACTTTTACGAGCGCTCCCTCCTGAACCACCTCCTGGGCCAGCAGAACCCCGACAGCGACCACGGGCACATCACCTACTTCACTCCCCTCAACGCCGGAGGGTCCCGGGGCGTCGGCCCTGCCTGGGGCGGCGGCACCTGGTCGACCGACTACGACTCGTTCTGGTGCTGTCAGGGGACCGCGCTCGAGACCAACACCAAGCTCATGGACTCCATCTACTTCCACGACGGGGACACGCTCTACGTCAATCTCTTTACCCCGTCCGTGCTCGACTGGGTGCAGAAGGGCGTCAGGCTAACGCAGTCGACCGACTTCCCCCAGTCCGACGTCGCCTCCTTCGTCATTGAAGGATCCGGCAACTTCGAGGTCGCGATCCGAGTGCCCGGCTGGGTCGACGGCGAGGCCGAAGTGGAAGTCAACGGAGAGGGCGAGAGCGTGGACGGCACTCCCGGCTCCTACCTCAAGATGTCGCGCAGCTGGAGCTCGGGCGACGAGGTGACCGTCCGGCTGCCCATGAACCTCCACGTCGTCGAGGCCAACAATGACTCGGATCTGGCCTCGGTTCACTACGGTCCCGTCACCCTCTGCGGCATGTACGGCGACGAGACCCTCGACTCGACACCGTCTCTGTCCCTCGACACAATCGCGCGCAGCGGGGGCGAGTTCCTCGTCTTCACCGCCGAGACGGGCGATGGCAGTGTCACCCTCGGCCCCTTCTACGAGGCGCAGGGATACAACTACAACGTGTACTGGGCCGTCGAGGGCGATTTGGCTAGCATTCCCAGCAGCGACGAGCGACGGCGGCGATGAAGCGGAGCCGACCGGCAGCGCGACGGCAACCTCGGAGCCCTCTGCGGCGCCTGCTGGAGGGGACTAATGTGCAGCCTAGTACCGCCAGTGCGGCGGCGCATCGTGGACTGGAGCTACGTGCTGCGGGAGCGGGTTGACGTGCACCGAGTGGAATGATGGGTATTTGCAGTGTTTTTAGGTGGTGAATTGGAAGCGTTGGAAATATGACATTCCCACGTGAACATATCTTATGGAGGACTTTCCGCTGCGTATGTCCGGGTTTAAAAATAAGCTGGGAGGATTGGCTTACAGGCTGAGACGAACTTGTTGCGAGTTGTAAGTTTTGGTGTAGACATAGTATCGACAGTATGTGGCATATCGATCGCAGGGTAAACACATACATACCTTCAAAACAAAGAAACACTGAGTATCCCTAGTATGGAGCCTCGTGATAACAAAGGTCTGCATCCATGCTTGCCCCTGGGCAGGAGCTTCGCATGAACCGGATTTCTTTGGTTGCCATGGTCTTCCATGTATCTGTACCTTGCGCCTGAAAGAAACCCTTTTTCTTTCCCCCCTTCGTTCGGGGTAACCACTCTCGCAGCCATCAATGCTACAGCCTGACAGCCTGGGGATTCCTTGTCATTGTCGATGAATCCTCGGTGCAGAGGACGAGCCAGACGCCCCACTAATTTCCAGACTTGGAGGGCTATAATAGTGAGACAGTAGCAGTCGCTCGCTTTATGGAATTTTGCTGCCTGAACCCCAAGGGGGTAAAGAGGTAATAATATATCAGCTGCGTAGTTTTAGGTAGTAATAATAATATAAAGGCTTCGATCCCGTTAGATATAAGAGGTCAAACTAGGTCACTTGTAAAGGTGGCATAATAAGTTTAACTGGTGGTTATATAAGTATTATTATTATATATTAAAAGAGCGTAGAGAAAAGGTATTTATAATATTATTATTACCCTTATTACGCTGTACATATTTATAAATTATATATATAAATATACCGATTATATATTAAATACCCAATAATGTTTTTAATATATTATAACATATTTAATATACGATAATGTATTTAATATGTATTAATACTGTGAATATATAATGGCATAATTAATATATAATAATGGTATATTAAATACGTAATAGCGTATTTAATACGCCCTTTTAAGCATATAAATATATATATATATATAAGGCTGGTCGCTTAACCGTAATTGGTGGGCAATTTTATTTAAAATAAAGGTATAAAAAACCCCGGTAAAAATTATATTATTATTATATTTTAAACTCTCTGGTCGGGGTAAAAAAATATAATATAGGGAGAAAATCCCTTATTTTTTATCCTATTTATATTCCAATTAATATATTGGCTATATTTTCCCTGTATACTTTTTATAAAATAATTTAATTGTTAATTAAATTATTTTTAAGGTTTCATAATAAGACCTTTAAGGTCCATATATATATTATAGCGGTGCCGGAGATATCCCCCGCTGAATTTATACCAAAGACCTACGCCCGGCGCGATTATTTAAATAATTAATTTAAAGCCTTAAAATAATCCTGTATAGGATTATATAAAAAGCCAAAAAAAACCCCGGGATTTATAGGACTTTTAAAAGGGTAATAAACCATGGCGGTAAAAACTGAATTATAAAAATACAATTATTATTTAATATATTATATTTTGCCCTTAATTAATTTAAATTAATAATTATAATAAAGGAATAATATTATACGGGATTATATTATTAAATATAAATAGAAATTTGCGAAAATTATTACGCTAAGGTGGAAAACCCCTTTTACGGTATATTAATAAAAAGTTTATAATACTTATATTATAAAAAATAAAGCGGATATTAATATTATAATAAAGCTGAAAACCGACCAATATATGATATTATATAAGCCTAACAAATCGCGCGAATTATATTTCTTAAGTGGGGGCAGTTCATTTTTTATAATAATAAAAGCGTAATATCCGGTTAAAAATAAATTGCCCCCAAAATAAAGTAAGCATAATAAATTAGGGGCAGTAATAGTTCAAATTAAATAAACTTATATAATATATGGAGTTTAAAAACGTTTCGAAAACTAATCACATATATTTTAAATAATTTATTATTATAAAGGAACCAGGGAATATATCCTAAAAAAAAAGAAATAATACGGAAGCTTTATAATATTCTAAGATTATCCTCGCAATATTATAAACTAATAAGGGCCAAAACCAAATAATAAGAATTCGATTTTGAAATAGGTCCGATACCGGTTAAAAACGCGTATATAATTATAATAAAAAGGCTAAAAAAGGATTAGGCTTTAAATATTAAATAAAATTATATTGCCTTATTATACACTTATAAATAAAATAATAAAGGTTAATAAATGAATTAAACCCTTATTATATTATAAAAGTCCGGCGTAAAATTAAGGCGTAATTTAATAAGGAAGCCTTTATTTGCTCGGTTATAAAAAAAGGAAAAAAAGGGATTATTAAAAATATTGATACGTATAAAGAAAAGCAGGATTATAGTTTTATTTTTAAATAAAAGGAACATTTTTATAAGCCCAGTTTAAATTTTAAGGGTATTACGATTATAAAAATCCTAAAAACTGCGTGGCGGAGGGATAATTTATATAATTCCGGTTAAACTTAAAATGAAGGGGAAAATAATATAAATGCCCTTTTATTATTAAAAAGAATTCCAAAAAGAAGGGATAATTAGGGTTGGTTAAAATTACCGCGGAAGTTTAAGCATTAAATAAGGCGCCCCTAAACTCGCCCGTATTATAATCCTACTTACGATTATAAAAGAAATCCTAAAAAGTATATGGTAAAGGGATAATTTATATAATTCCGGTTAAGGGGATAATAATATTAAGGTAAAAATTACGAAGGCACTTTAATCCGACCTATAAAAAAGCAGGCAGAGTTAAATAATATTAATATTTTATTTATAGGTAGGAGGAAATATATAATAATCGGGCTTAATTTATAGGGATTTATTACGATTATAAAGGATCCCGAAAACTGCGTGGCGGAAAAACGATTTATATAATCCCGGGTAGGACCCCGTAAAGAAGAATAGGAATTATAAAATACCTTTACCGCTCCCTAAAGGGCATAAAAAAAAGCAAGGATTAAAACCACCAAGCGTTTTAAAAAATACGGAAAAATAAATACCATTTTTTATAACCATTAAATCGTTTTTTAAAAGGAGGCCTAACCTTACCGGGTTTTAAATTAAGTTTTACTTTTTATTACAAATATTAAACCCCGTGCCCGATTTAATAAATATTAGGGGAAATATCCCTTAATGGGTTTAAATAAATATAGATCGACCATTTAAACTAAAATCGATCCCCTTTTAAGGGATTTAGTATAAGGGTAATTTTATATAAGCCTTACCAGAAAAAAAAAACAGAAATCTCGAAAACCGAATTTATTTGAGAAAGATTTAACAATCCTAGGCTTTATTATAATCGGCCCATAATAAAAGGGAAATATGGTAACCGTAATAATTTATAAACTATAAACGCCAAACTTTTAGGCTTCCACCCCTAAAACCGTAATTAATTCCCCACCCCTTTAAAGGCGCCTAATTTCTATTACCCAAAAAAGCGGCCAAAAAGGGGATAAATATGCGGTGAAGAAGTTATAAAAGATTTAAAGCTTAGGGAAAGGTAAGGTAAGGCCTTTTAATTTAAATAAATTAACCAATATTACGCCCGACCTTATAAAAAGCCGGTAAACTAATAATTATTAAAAGCGGACCAATTAATAATAAGGGGTAAAATAAATAAGGAAATCGGTAAAGCGGTATATTTATAAAGCCTAAAATCTTTAAATATAAGGCGCGGGATATAAGGAACGAAACCTATTAAGGCCTCGAAAAAATAATATTAATACCCCAAAGGTGTAAAAGTAATTATTAAAAAGATTATAAAGATTCCCTATTTCGAGTTATAAAAATCCCATACTTACGTTTAAAAGGGCTAAAAAATATTACCATTATAATTATTTTTAATTTTAAAAGACTATTTACAATTTACCCATTTAGGATTAAAAAAAAATCCTATATTATATTACCCCTTAAAAACCTATTTAAATTTAAATTTTTATAATCTTTACCATTTTTTATAAGTGTTTTTAATTTTAAAAATAATATATATAATGCAAATAAAATGGTAAAAATATAGGAAAAGCTGCCATGGGAAGGCAATATTATAAATATTCTATTTCCAATTTTTATTTATTTCTATTAACTTTATTTAGGCGGATGCGGCCTGGTGCGTATGGCACGTGTGCATTCACCAAAGCCATATAATAACGTGGTTGGTCACATAATCAGCCCGCCTCTGATTTTTTCGCCGTATTTTTTCGCCGCCCAACTCTATCCGCAGTAAATTTTACAAATGATATATATAATGCAAATAAAATCGTAAAAATATAAAAAAAGCTGCGATAGGAAGGTAATACTATAAATATCATTTTCCCAACTTTCATTCATTTTTAATCCTTTTTATCGGGCGGATGCGGCCAGATTTATAACTACCTATATACTGTACAACAAAATCAATGGTCACATAATTAGGCCGCCCCTGATGTTTTCCCCGCCTCTAATCTTTTCCCCGCCTCTAATCTTTTCGCCGCTTAACTCCATCCGCAGTAAATTTTAAAAATAAGATATATAATGCAAATAAAATCGTAAAAATATAAGAAAAGCTGCAATGAGAGGATAATCATTTACACAGTATTTTCCTTATTTCTATTCATTTTTATTTAATTTATTCGGGCCGATGCGGCCTGGAGTGCATTTACCAAAAGCCATATAATAACGTGGTTTAGCACATAATCCGCACGCCCCTAAAACTTTTCCCGCCTCACAATACCGTCCATAATAAGTCTTAAATATCAAATTAAAAACGCAAATAAAATCGTAAAAATAAATAGAAATATGTTTTAGATAGTCAAACTTCTAATAAACATTTGTAAGAATTCCATTCCTTTTTATCATTCTTATTACACTGGATGCGGGCAAGTATATACTTATAAAACAGTTTTTATAAAAATAATGCATAATAAGTTAAATCATATAATCCCCCCCGTCCGGCTTTTTTAATTATATGTAGTAACCCTTTTTTTCATATATAATAGGGAAAAGAAAATGGTAAAAATAAATAAAAATATGTTTTATATAGCCAAACTTCTAATAAACATTTTTATCACTTTCATTTCTTTTTATCATTTTTATTACGATGGATGCGGGCAAGTATATACTTGTAAAGCAGTAAATGCACAGACGTTTTTTTATTAATTATATGGGGCTTAAACCATATAGGAAAACCACATCAAATATATTTCTTAGTTTACTGATAAGCTTATAGCTCTTTTTTGGAGTTACTAATAAGGGTTTTTAAATATTGCAAAATAATAAGAATATTTTATTTAATATACCTATAATAATAAATATAGCTGTAAATTATTAAAAAGTGGTTTTTCGCCTAATTAGGAAGGACTTAACACTTTTCATCTTCTGAGCCACTTCCCCCCTGTAACTCTTAGTAATCCCTCATGGGCTTCATAATTTTAAAAAGCGAATACTTCGCTCGCTTACGCTCACTACGTATTCCCAATAATTTATATATGGCCTTTTCAAATTTAAAAATATAACCATGGGTTTTATACCCTGGCATTATACGAATATAAATTAATTCGCTTAATACGGTTTAAGGCAATATATTAATTATATTATACTGGATTATATCTAAATTATAATATACGATTATAATGGTAATTATACGGAAACTTTATATAATTAATAAAATGGTATATATTTCTTTAAAATAATGCTTCGCTTTTTGTTTTCCTTTAATAATAAGGCATACCTTATATTTAATGAAATATTTATTAAGAATAGACTTAGAAGTAAATATTTATATATAATTTAATATTTACGCATAATATAAAATATTTATAATTAGAATTTAATCTTAAATGTATATTATACCGTGGCTTTTACAGTAAAGCCTTTTTATTTATTTAAACTTTTCCATTATATTATATTTAAAATAATC
Organism: Zalerion maritima; assembly: GCA_022664585.2. Lineage (NCBI taxonomy): Eukaryota > Fungi > Ascomycota > Sordariomycetes > Lulworthiales > Lulworthiaceae > Zalerion > Zalerion maritima. The sequence goes on from JAKWBI020000589.1 coordinate 26,798, forward strand.
GCGGAAAGACCGTGGAAAAGATTTTAAGATACTTTTATAAATTAATAATTCGGATTTAACCTTTTTATAAATATCCGCTTATTTAAGAATTTGGGTTTTAGGTGTTAATATAAAAGCTCCTTTTTAATTACTTAATAACGGTCTTTTAATATTATAATTTAACAGCCAATTAAAATAATTCGGTATACAATTATACCCGCCAGCAATATATATTCCTAGCGCTAAAGCCTCTCGCCGTATTATTCTCCGTTATTCTTTTTAATAATTATAAAAAAGGCGGTAAGTATTAAGCTTAAAGGTATTTGGAAAAGTATAAAAAATAATTCAAAGCGCAATTTTATATATTTATATAAATTATCCATTACGGCTATTAATTTAATACCTTGTATTTCCCTAATAATATAGCGGGGAGTAGGTCTGATAACCTCGCTGTATGGTGGGTGTTTGAAACTAAGCTGTTTGGTTTGGTTAAACCTTTAATTGCCTATTTAAAAGTGGCAACACTTTAGAAAATATAGAATAATCCTATACAAAATTATTTCTAAACGATAATACAATATTTAAGGGAAAATATAATGTATTAAATAATAGTTATATTTTTATAACCAAGTTTTTGCCGCCATGGCTTATTACCCTCTTAAAAGTCCCATAAATCCTGGGGGTTCTTTTGGCTTTTTATATAATCCTATACAGGATTATTTTAAGGCTTTAAATTAATTATTTAAGCAATTGCGCCGGGCGCCGGTCTTTGGTACAAATACAGCGGCGGATACCTCCGGCACCGCTATAATAATATTCTTATAATCCCTTTATGATTTTTCTATGGCGGGATTATTAAGCCAATTGGCCTTTTCTAAGCCGTTATAAAAAGCGGATTAAATTCCCGTTTTTTAATAATTAATAATAATACGATTAACCAATTGGGAAATATTGTTTATATTTAAAACCTAGAGGTTATTTTTTAATATTTAGGCCTTCCCATTATATATTATAAATTTATTAAAAATAATATCTCGGGTAATAATAATTTAATAAAGGAAAGAAATCCAAATATAATATTAATTAAATAAGGAGTACCTTATAAGGTACCAGATTTAAACTTTTAAATTTAATTTATAATATTGGGCTTCCTGTTTAAAAACTATAATTATTATAATACAGGCAATATATCCGTAAACCTTAAAATATATATTTAAAGGTATATTACCGTGGAGCCTTTTAAATGGATTTTACCACTCGCGGTTATACGCAGGGATACGGTTAAAAAGGTAAACGGTTAATTTAATAATCTCGGGCCAAAGGTTTTAAAAAAAACTTCTTTTTATGGCTCGAGCTTGTTATTTTACCAATCCACCTATCCTTTTTGCCAGCCCGTTTTACACCTAAATATATAACGCAAAAACCTTAATACGGCGTCCTTTTTTTTCGACCATTTCTTTAACCCTGGAATATTAAATAACGATCTTATTATTTAATTTAATAATTTTAATAAGGAATTAATATTAAATTATCCATATTTTAAAAACGTTCTTTAAAGCTTATATTAGGGTATCGTTTCTACGGTTTTTAAGGTAATAATCCCAGAATATTCCCGTATACCTATTAATTGAAAGAAATAAATTTATATTATTATTATAATCCTTTATATAATTATAAAAATCCAGCGTTATACCCTTACCCGCCCCTTTAATTAATATTTAATATCCGGTACTTCCACGCAGGAAGTAAGGTGTGGGAATACATAGTATTCGTCATATATATTGTAAAAATCGCTAATACGATTTAAATTATTAAGAAAGTTGGTATTTTATTTTATCTTATTCGCTTATAATTCTATGTCTTTTATTTTATTCGCTTTTAATTCTATTTCTTTTTATTTCATTCGCTTATAATTTTATTTTGTTTTATTTTATTCGCTTATAATTCTATTTCTTTTTATTTCATTCGCTTATAATTCTTTTTCTTTTTTTTTCATTCGCTTTTTCTTTTATACATTTTACTTATTATTTTATTTCTATTTCTTCTATTCGCTTTTTATCCTATACCTTTTATTTTTTTTATTCCCTTATAATTCTTTTATTTATTCTATTTATTCGCTTATTATTTTTATTCGTTTATTATTTTACCTATTTCATTTTTTCTTATTTTATTTCTATTTATTTTACTTACTTACTATTCTCCTTTTTAATTTCTATTTATTTTACTCGCTTATTATTTTACTTTTTTATTTTTATTTATTTTACTCCTTTATTTTACTCCTTTATTATTCTACTTCTTTATTTCTATTTTTTTTATTCGCTTACTTATTTTACTCGCTTACTTATTTTACTCGCTTACTTATTTTACTCGCTTACTTATCTTACTCGCTTACTTATTTTACTCGCTTATTTATTTTACTTATTTCAATTACTTACTTATTTTAATTACTTACTCATTTTAATTGCTTACTCATTTTAATTGCTTCCTAATTTTAATTGCTTACTTATTTTAATTGCTTCCTAATTTTAATTGCTTCCTAATTTTAATTGCTTACTAATATCATTTGGCTTCATTGGAAAGTTTTTTAAAAGTCTGAAAAACGTGGCTACTGGCTGATTTGAACTTATACACTTTAGGTTTACAGTTTTAATAAACGATTTGGCTTTAACCAATTAAACTATTATACTACAACTTACGTTATTTAG